>CM057814.1:57241994-57301994 GCA_030067965.1 Latrodectus elegans | reverse complement strand
GATTTCATAAATTCTTTGGGTGGGTGGATAAAATGTATAAAATGTTATATTTATTTTTTAAAATTTTTTATAAGAAATATTATTATTTTACGCTTTACTGTCGATTCTATTTGACTTATTCATCAGTTCATCTCAGAAAAACTGTTTGAGATATGAACAGTTTTTAGTCTTTTGAAAAATTGTTCAGTTATAATATTATTATTATTTTAATACATTTAAACAGAAATGATAAAATTACATTTCATTTTACTTTACTTACATTGGAAATGGAAAAAATCGTGTACCATAACAAAATTTTAAAAAATTAACTAGAAATGTTTCTTTTTCTCCATAGTATTGATAAATTATTAAAGGAGAATCTGAGGTACTAATTATTTTGTAACTTATTTCCTTGATACATTAAAGGACATTTTGGATTCCATTTTACAAATAAAATTGTTGAATGCAATAGTTAAACTACATGTCTTATCAGAACTCTTCATATCCATTCCTTTATAATTTTTAAATGCATCAGTAATCAATATTTGATATTTTCATGTGTTACAAAATAAACATTATATATTAGGGAATATATGAAATTTATGCATTTAATAATTCTCTTTGTTTAATGTGAGATTTATATAAAAGTTTATGAGTTTAATGTAATTTTTATAAAAAAAATAAGCTAAGTAATTAAGCTTTTAATATGTCATTTTCTCACTTTTTATTAACTGATAAACAATAAGATTGGTAGCAATATTATATATTTGTTGTATAATATATTGCCATTCTGGAGGAATATACTTCATATTGAAAATATAGTTTTATATCAAATCTATACATATAGTTTGTTAATTTTAGTATCCAAAGTATCTGAATTGCTTGGAATATTTTCCCTTTTACTTTAAGCTTTGTTACGCAAATGAAGGACGTTTCTTAATTTTTCTAAATTCTACACGTATTCTTAGAATAATAATTATTTTTGCAAGTATATGTGATTAATAAAGACAAAGTGTAATTTTTAAGTAAATGTTATATTTCTCTTAAATTATTTAACAGACCATTTTCAACTTTACATTAGATACGTCATTATCATATCATTGAAGCAATGTGATGCATTTTATTGTTTTTACTGACATGCCAAATTATTTAACAAAAATATATGTCATTGTCTCAAGAATAAAATACAAAGAAACAACTTTTTAAATAAATAATAGCTTTAAACTTAAAATTTTATTTCATACTAAAAGTGCTTAATACATTCTAGAAATTTTACATCTTACTATATGATGAAAATGAGAAGTGGATTTCAGTTTTTGATTTTCTTGAGAATTACAATGTAATAATTTCAAATGAATGAGATTTTTTAATAATGACAAATAGTTACCTTAATTTTAAAGAATGAATCTAATTTTAAAAAAATGGTTGCATTTTCGTATGGAAATTTAAAGTATTTGTTAATTGATGCTCTATAATTATTTCGAAAAGGGCATTAATAGTGTAAAGAATCCCTGCTTTCTACTTCAGAAAACCTCAAATGGATCTCTAGAGTGTAAGAAGGAAAGTCGGCCGGCTATTCGATCTCAGAGATGATAGGTGATTGTCTCAGTGCTTAGACAGCCAGAAAATTTAATTTTTTTGTGATTATTTCAAATTATGAAATGTGATTAATCCAAATTATGAGTGAAATGTTGTGCCTTTCTCTGTGGTGCGTTTGTTTAAATGTAATAAATAATTATCTTACAAATGTTTCTTATTTTGATGCACTACGATATCACATAGTATTTATTTCAGTTTGTCAAATCTATAACATGAGTTTCACTGAGATTTTATGAAATTAATTTCAAGAACAACTCAAAAAGTGCCTCTGTTGATTTAAAGGAATAAGATATTTCTATCCGATGTATTTTCGCTACGTGTTTTGAAAAATATTAAACTAATTAATTGGTATTTGGTTTAATTTGAATGTTTTTGACTCTATGAAAAGTTCTACATAAAACAAAATGATCAAAAATAAATTTATGAACGTGATACTTTTAAAATTCAATATTTTAAATGGAATTTATTTTCTACAACTGATATGAATTACAGGAATACTTAAAATTTTTTAACATTCAGTTTTATAGCTCTTTTCTTAATTTACATCTCTTTATTTCATTTAATAAAAATATATAATTTAAATATTCATCAACATATGTTAACGTATCTCTCATAAATGTAATTTTAGTTTCCATTTTACCGAACTTCCCTTCATGCTTTCTTCTAAGACTACAGCAAAATCTAAGATTTCAAGCGTCCACCTGTGTATTTTATGCAAGCGAAAATCAAACAATTTCACAAAGATATGAATCGTAAATGTTTATAATAGTTATTTCTAATAAACTCAAAAAATGATATGAAATCAACAAAAGATTTTGAAAATTGGTTAAAATTTAATCCTGATTTGTATAGCTTTACATTGCAAACGATTTTTTTTTCCAATTTTGTATTCTACTTTGTTAAAAAGCTTATTGTTTTTTTTCTCCAAGTAGATAGGTCTTGATATTTCACCATAAAAATTGATATATATATATACCTTAAAATTCAATAAAATAGTAAATATGAAAGTTTACAGCTGTTTTTTCGCTTGCTATAAACAATAACGGACTCATAAGAGATAAGCCTTCGAATGATAATAATAATAATAAAGGTTTTCTGAGCTGATCGTGATCAGTTACAAGACAAACAATAAGCCTGTACTGATAATTTGCCCATAATGATAGGGGAATTTACAATTCACAATTATCACACTGCGTCAACCGAGTCGTTGTAATAAGACAGCCAATCATATTATTTGCTTATTTGGAAAACAATATTTTGAACTCATTAATAAAGATCATAATATCAGAGAGCGCATAATACGCATCGATATCTGAACATCTGTTGAATCCGAAAAGAAAAGGGTAGATAATACCGATTCACACTGTGAACATAGAAATCTTCATTTATCGTTAGTTGCCAGCGTGTCTAATGCTTGAATAACGTTTGTTAAAATATAAGAGATGCTAAATTTTCTCATTACAGGTAAACATTGTTATATAGTTTTATTTCAGTGTTAAAATTGCAAAACATTTGAGCTGTGTATTTTCAAAGTGAGATATTTTAATATCACTGCAAGATAAAATTTAATTTTTATGAAAATTTATTAAGAAATTATTGTAATTAATTATTGAATTTTTTTGCTTGTATTCCCATAATATACTTTATGACCAAAATGTTATGAATGATACATAAACTATACATTTTCTATGTAAATGTATAACATTTTCTAATTGTTTAATTATTAAATATTTGATTTTCATTACTATTACATAGCTGCCAACTCTATTGATTTTTTCGAGAAACTCCTGATTTTTTACCCTTTCTTCCAATTTCCCGATAAAGTACGAAAATCTACTGATTTCTGGCAATTTCAGTGAAAAAATTAAAAACTGCCCAAATTTTACCGAAAAACAAATCTATTGAGTTGTTTAATTTTATGTGACTCTGTGTAATTACATTTACATACTTAAAAAAGTTTCTCTTTCATGATGAGATTCTAAAACATGCAGAAGTATGTTGTTTGCAGACTATTGAACATGCCTCATTTTCAAGTGTAAAACTCTTTATTGACATATTTCCCATTTTATTGCTTAATACAGAACTGAATAAAGGATTGGGCATTCTCCAAACTGAGTTCTGAGAACTACAAAGTACTGAGTCCTCACAAAAGAAACACTGGAGGAACCAAAAGCAGGTGCACAATGGCATCTTGTTGGAAATCTGAAAAATGAGTTTGAACAAAAATTGTTTTCTAATATTTCCCAGTTTATTCTTACAATTTTAACTATTCCACATTCTAATACGGAAAGTGAACGGGTGTTTAGTCATATAAAAAAATAAAAAAATAAATTCAGGTCTTCTCTTTCTTTTGAAAATTTAGAAAGTTTAATTATTGTTAAATATTCTCGAAATGAGAAAAAATGTTTTGAACAGCAGTTCACCAATTCATTTCTAATAAATGCTGAGTCAGAAACGCATGAAAAAAATTTGCCATAACTTATTGGAATTTGAAATGTGTTATGTTTTATGTGGGAAAAGTATTTGAAAATTTCTATTTTCTTATATATAGAAGTATTTCTCACTGAACTAAGTTTACTTAGTTTAATTCAGTGAGAAATACTCCTAAGTATTTTATGTCTTTATGTAAGGAAATGATTTTATAAATTTAATATTCATAAATTGTGCATGTGTAATAAAAGTTGCCTTACAAAATAAATATTGAGACATAAATGTCGATGTGTTTATTCTTTTACATATGGTATATTCTTTTATTCCTCATAGTTCTTTTATGAGGTTGATGAATATTTTATTAAAATCTGAAGATTGACACAAAATATGTTTAACATAAATCATTCTCAGAATGTATAATCTAAAGAGTAAAATTCTCTCTTTACGGTACTATCATTTTAATCATTCTGTTTCAAGCAAAAACGTCGCTGGTAGTGTCTCCTGATTTTTTTCTTTCAAAATCAGTAGAATCTACTGATTTTTATTTCTCCAAGGTTGATTGGTATGCTATTATTACAGAAGTTCCATTATCAATCTCATATTAAATTGTCAAGATGCAACGATACCACGATAAATACGCATAAAAATGCTATTTATTAATAATGCCTTTAAATTACATTTAAATAAATTTTTATTAATAAAGTTAACTTCTTAATGAAATTACTATAAACTGTTTCATTTGAACATTCATTTTTGTAAGACAATTTAACATGCCTTTTAACAAAACTCCATAAGAATTTAAAATTTTTGTAAAATTTGATTGAAAATTTTTTATAAAAATACCTTTATATTCGTTCTTTTTTTTTTTTTTTTTTTTTTTTTTTTTTTTTAAATCAGGATTCTTATGAGATTTTATGTCAAAATCATATAAATCTCATAAACGCTTAGACTAGATAGCTAGATTATCAATCCGTTATGTTAATACTTTATATATTATATGAAAGAAAAGTTATCAAAATAAATGTATGCATTTAACATGCCTTTAATATGTAAGTTCAAAAATTTTCTTATTTTAAATAAAATATGCTCCAATATTTATTTGTGATTTCTTTTTGGATTTTCCTTATTAGTTAATACAAAATATTTGAAAATTTTATTTATGTACTTAAGTTGTATTTCTGACGCGTACCAGACTTGAAAAAATTTGCAATCAATTGTTTATAATTGCAAATGTATACTATTCATTAAATTTTGCTATTTTTTAATAGCTCATTTTTTTTAATTTCAATGATTTTTAAATATAGTTTTAAAACTAATATTATTCATGTAAATGTACAAAGATTCTAATATTTCTCATAAGACAAATAATCTACGCATTTCGATTTCTACCTAGTTTGTAATTGAGAATAAATGTATTCTATAAATCCTTATTCGTTATTCAAAATTTCTTAGTAAAAATTAATTGAAATGAAAAAAGAATTTTTTTCAAACAAAATATCAATATAATATTATTTTAAATTCAAATGTTTTTTTATTTTTAATTTTTTTCCTGAAAGTTATTATTATAATACGTAAGCTTCTTGTGCTATGGATATACAGAAGCGAATAATTTACTTTCTTATTTTTATATTAATTTTCATTAATAGCAAAGAGCAAAACAAAATATAAATTTAAGTCTGTATTCTATACACCGTTTTCACAAAAAAGTAAATTTATAAGAAACGTTTGTGGTAAGCACTCTCTGCACGAGTCGATAATTTTTAGTGACCTACAAATAATAATTGAATTATTTTCCTTGTTTTAATATTCGTAATAATTACTAATTTCTGGTGTTTTTTTTTAAATGTTGATAAATTCCTATAGTTGTTTAAAATTCTTGCTCAACTCTAAAATTGAATGTAATGAACAAAGGTATTTGAAAGAAAAAAAAACGTAGTTATCATTAACTAGTGATAACTTTTTGTAAAGAAATCGAATAATCACATTTCTTTTATTGATTTAAGTAGAAAAGTGTAATTAAAATAATGAATATATCATTAAAGGGAATATCAAACTTAGAATATTGTAATGGACATTCATTAATAACTTTTGTATTTACTATTATTTTTGAATTCTAATAAATATAATTTTGTTTTATTTCCACTATATTTATAATAAAATATTTTTGCTGAAACAACCTATTTTAAAGACAAATTATTATGAGAAATTTTTATTAATAAAGCTATATATATATTTTCAACGATTTCTTTTCACTTTTCTTACCAAATTCATCTTGAAATTTCTGATATAATGAGAAATACATAATTTATTTTTAAAACAAAGTAAACTATTCCTCTTCAAAATAATTTCAGTCTCATTTTTCTATCTATCTATCTAGCTATCTATATCTATATCTATCTATCTATATATATATATATAATTTTACAGTATATATATTTTAAATGAAGTATATGATAACATGAATTTTCACTTTCTAAATATTATGAGTAAGAAAGTAAAATACGGAAAGTAATAACAGGAGTTATTTTTCAAAATGTTTTCATAGCGTGTATATATATATATATATATATATAAACATCATAGCAAGTCCTTCCTTATTTGAAAGTTTTGAACGAAAAGTTCTGCTGAAATGAATCAGATACTTAAGTCAACTTATGAATGACCCAACATAGCGCGGAAGTTATTCATAATAAATTACCATAAATCTTGCTGCGGTGGCAAAATTAAGACTTCACCTTGATATTTGTTTCTGGAACACGCATATTTATTGAACTACGCCTGCTGTATCTTTTGAAGGACGCGAATTGTAAATTTTGTTTCCGTGTATCAACCAAACGGAGGTTCCAATTATTTCTCTAACAAATGAAAGAAAAGTAGCAAAACTAGTTACAAAATTTAAACGTTTTATCTTAACTGACTACAATGTGAAAAAACCAGTTATATTGTTGGATAATTCTTAAGAAAATAATGTAAAAAGAAAATTCCTGAAAAAGAATTGCTTAAGTGCAAGAAATTACAAAGCTATATGCAATTCTTATGAAATCGAATGTGAAAGTAAAAATTGTGATTTCACTTTGCATATTTACCACCTCGACAGAAAAGCTTTATTTTAACAAAAATGAAAAGAACATTTATTGATATCAAAAGTAAATTTTGCTTTGAGTGTGTGATTATTTTTATTACAACAAATAGTTTAAATTATATAAAATATTTTTTTTATAAAAAGTTTTCATGTCATTGAATTTTCCATAAACCTCTTGCATATTGTACATAATTTAGTTCAAATATGGAAATAATGATTAACAAATATAACTAATTCGAAAGGAAATTTATCATTATAAGAAATAAGAGGGATGAAATGTATTTATACGTATGTTGCATGTGTAAGAAAACACGATAAAATATTTAAAGTGTTGCAGTTAGTATTATCTTGTTAAGTATATACCATAAATATCAAATAAAAAAGTTTTCCACTAAGCTTTCTGTAAAACTTCTTAATGTATTAAGAGCTTGAAAGAAAAACTCTTTTTTTTTAAAGTAAAGGGCATTTTAATTGAAATTTAATGAAGATACATATTTAGGTAGGTATTAAAATCTTTTATGATTGAGGGAAACATTATTTCTATTTGTTTAATACTTGAAGTTGAGTAGCATTAAAAAATAAATATACTTTACAGTAAAAATACTTTCGAATAAAATATTGATGATAATTTAATAAATTTTTAATTTTTTTAATGAATAAAGAATATTTTATCTTAAAATTTAAATAGATTTTGATTTTTTTGATTAACAAACGAATATTTATCTTTAATTGTTAATGCACAAACTTTAAGAAATAAGATATTCTTATTTTTCAGTCAGCTAGTATGCTTATACAATTTATAACCACATCTAAATCTAGCTCAATTTAGTCTCCGTTCCTTAAACGTATAATTTTATGCAGCTCAGTAGGAATTTGCGTGTTTGTGAAGTTATCAGTAGAAAGCGTTACCGTATGATGAAAGCAATATATTTTGAACTGAAAAGCATTTCATTTTATATTCAAAACATGTAGCAAAACTGAGTGGAATAGTACTCTACAGAAACGGGTTTAAATAATTAGACAGTAAACGGAAAAGTGTTACTAAGTCAAAAGGTATGCAAACAAATGAATCGTAACTTGGGAATTATGTTTCTAATATTACTTGCTTAAGAAACGTTATGAAATATATATTTTGATATCAACATAAACATAGAATAGCCTAAATTTGGAGTAGCACATTAAACTCCAAAATATTTCTCAACATTATTAATTTCTCAGAACACAGCAATATAGATTCCTCTTAGAAATTTTTAAATGAGTAAATTTCTCCTACGATGCTAAGAACGAGCAGCATGAATAGCGTAAAGAAGTATTTTGATTTTTTCTCCACAATCTGGTAGATTTTGATTTATATTGTTAGGCATTTTAATTTCATATAACAGCAGATTTTTGTATTTGGGTATGTTTTTACCTTATAGTGAAACTCGTTTTTCATATATATCTCTTTCTCGGATATAAGAAAAAAGATATCGAACCTTTTTTCTTTGTATCTAAGCATGCCGAGAATAACTTTATTAGGCAAATTGGAATCCATCAATGAACATAGCAAACAGGAATTTTTTAGCTCAGTTTAAAATATAAATAGAAATCAAACCTTTCTACCGATGGCAGGTAAGTAGAACTCTCAATTCCGATCCCAATCATGTAGCACATTTTGTGCACTGTTAATACTTTTGTAGAAAAAATGGGCACAGATTTAACATGAGAATGGAATTGCCACTTCTATTACGATTGGTACCAAGTCCCAAAACTCGATCTCTGTGGAAAAGATAATTTTTATCCTTCCTCTGGTAAATCTTCAAAAAAGTAAATCATGAATTATCAATCGGTTCCACAATCAGTTTTGGAGGAAACGCTTGACATTTAATCATGTTATCATGATTCATTGTCGTTGGTTTGTTTCTAATTAGTCTATAGATCTATTATGCATTTCTATTATCTACTGTCATTTCGAAACACTTTTTAAGTATGTAACTCAAAATTATTCAATAGTTTTCGTACGAAGGATGACGGTTACTCTTAATCTGTATCGTATTCATGTAAAGCAGCGCCATTCTTTTGTGTCTTACTATTCTGTGTAGTTTTGTAACATATTCAACCAATTCGAATTCCAAAAGTTTCAGATTAGTTTTTAATTGATTTAGCTCAATTTTTCATTTGTTAGTAATTTATAAAACCAGTGCAATATTTTTTTTTACATTGGATAAGAAATATTATTACGAACAAAGATACAAAAGTGTGTAATAGTTAAAAAGCATTAAGTTTTTTAAAATTTTTTTTTATTATTTTTTTATCAAACTCAATAAAAAGCTTATATATGTTGAACTACATTTCGGTGTCATTATTACTTCCTTAAATAAAGTCCATAATTAAAGTAAATTTGGAAAATATTCACGCTAACAAGAGCCATTAACAGAAATGTTTTATTAAATAATGTGATTTTATGAGAATATGATTGAGTAAGTAATATTTTTCTAAAAGAAAGTTACTATTGCAATTTTTCAAAACGCCTGAACTTCTAATTAATCCCTCATTATAATATTTAGGGTGAAAAATAAGTATATGTAAATTCATCTTTGGGAAATGGCTTGATTTGAATTGCTTTGCTCTCTTGTCATTTTAAGATCACTTTTTGCAAAGAAATCTTTTAAAATAGTCGTATTATTCAATAATTTTTATTTTTTATGAGGAATATTTTAATAAAATAATATTAATTTTTCGTTTTTTACTTATTATTGAATTACATTTTTGCCAGATTAAATGATTAATTGATTTGTCTTACAGCTCTTTTGGTTGGGAGTTTGACTTCTGCTGAGGATGTTTCATTGGAGAGTGATGCTGACATTTATGAATCAGCGATCAATGCCTTAGAAGAATTAAAACTTCGCCAACTAGCTGAAAATATAGGCTTAGAACGAACGCCTGAAGTAATCCAGAGAGCTAGTAGTGTATGTTATGATGAATTAGGTTGTTTCGATAAGAATGGCACATTCAAACATTTAAAGCAACTTCCAGAACCTCCAGAAACAGTAAACACTCAATTCCTGCTGTACACGCGAAAAAACTTGCTCAATCCCCAGTTGCTGGATTACAGGAAACCGGAAACAGTATTGAACAGTAACATTGATCCATCTCTGCCTCTCATATTGATAACTCATGGATTTGGAGGCAAAAATAATTTGACATGGGTATGGTCCATGAAAACAGCATTTTTGGAAAAGGTAAAATTTAATATTACTTCTTCATAAATGCTTTTCTATCTAGGTGTAGGTGATTCAAAGTAATAGTAACACTGATTGTTTTATATACGTTTGGTAATTCTCTTTTTATTGTTAATAAAAGTGAACTATTTAACACTTATAAATTTGAAACTAGATTTCCTATAAATTATTCTACTTGTGGCGAAGATTTATTTTCATATAAATTATAAATCACAAAACACTTTTATGAAATGTTGTAAAGGTTACATCAAAGTTTTTATGGATAGGCATAGAGTTTTATCATTGCAAAATTATATTAAATGGATAATAATTTTTTTATTTCAATTTTTTTTTGCATTCACACTGCCATATTTTAAAATAGTTGTATATGTTGCCATATGAAAGGTAAATGTGTAAGTAGCTTATTATATAAATAAGAAATGCTAGTATGATGTTACAAAATTTATTAAACAATAAAAAAAGTAAATACGAGCAAAAACTTGTATTGAAATCGATAAATGTACATCATAATATTTAATTTATGTATTTCAGTACTTGATACTCTCAACTAATTTTAAATTGCTAGTGAATTTCTTAAATAAAATTTTTTAAATTAATTAATATTCAAAGTGATTTAATAGGGGTTTAAAACAGTATTAAAAACTGATTTTATGCTCATTTTCAAGAAATATATATCATAAAATTTGAAATCAGCTTGCTCATATTTTCAATATGAAATTACGCCATGCGTAGCACATTACTTAAAAATTAATAAAAAGATAGCTTTTCGAAGTAAATATATACACGATGCTGAGTTTATTCTACAACTACATCCATTGAAGAAACCATTGTGAGATGATTTAGTATTAATAATTTTCATTTTTAGACTTTCTTAATTATTAATTTAATTGCGCTTACATTTGATAATGACTTGCGTGTATAATTGATAAATTATATTCTCATATATGCTTGTCCTTTTATTCTTTAGAAAGAATGAAATTATTGTTAATTTATTATCTATACTCATTCTTTTACAAAGGCTGCACATTGTGATGCTAATGCAAGATTAAGAGATTATAAATTATACAATATATATAACAAACTATACCTTTACATCAGACTTTTCTTGGATTTCTAAGCAAAAATGCTAAGAAAACACGTGGATGAAGTTTTAAACCAAATTAAAACGCAGTAGTTCTAAGATAAAATGGCTAAACGAAAATAGAAAATGCTAGACTTTAAATTTCTCAGCAGAGTTAACGTTTGAATAATTGCTCCTTTAAATCAAATTGTAAATGAAATATTTTAACAACAGAAAATACTTTTTATTTCTTATCCAATGCAATTCTATAAATCATCTAATTCAAAATTGTCCTAGTTTTCAAGAAAATTTAAGAATACAGTAAAATACGTTAATTTAATTTTTCCCATTTTATCATTTTTTAAATCTCATTAAATTCAAATAAAAAGCTTCTTTTTTCGAAATTTGTTTTTCCACGCTAAATGTATAAATAAATTTGCGCTGTTTAAAATAAATAAGTTTCTTCTCTCATTACTACATATTAATATACTGCCTAATTTTAATCTAATTGATAGGCAAATAATAAAATTTAAATTGCTCTATTATTCCTAATATTAACAATGATAGCTAAGAGAATGTTTGCATTCGTAATTCGCGAATGGAAAAACATGATTAATACATGTTTTACCTTTTAAATGAAATGAAGATTAAAAAATTTAGGGCAAAGTGTAGTTTTTTGATGAGTAAAAGAGGTATCACACTACGAAATTAAAGAGACGTGTTTGTGAGATTTTTTTGCGTTTTAATCAAAAATAATTTCTAATTCTTTTTTCCTCTTTCTTGTAAACCATCACGTTTTATTTTTAAAAATTTTAATTATTTTTGCATTCAATATCTGTCATTCGTTTTAATAATTTTTTTTATCACAGTTATGTATTCTTATAACTAATGAATTTGAGTTTAACAAAATTTATGAAAGAAATGCAAATTTATTAAGAAAAAAAAAGAAAGAAAAACCAATGCAACTGACATTAAATACTTCTTCTATAGCATAAGTATTATAACGCAACATTCTATACAATCTATGTATAGAATGTTGCGTTCTTATACTTATGCTGTAGAAGGAGTACTTATCCAATGCACAGATACTCTTTTTTCTAAATGAAACATTAATATTTGCAATATTTGTGAGATATGGTAGCAATTCAATATAAACAATTAATTTATTTTGTATATTGAAATAGATATGGAAATTACTAGACCCCTTCATGGTTTGCGGTTTGTAAACTTCTAATATCTATTTCCTAATATCCATTAAATTCATATAAGCTAGAATAAAATTTGTTAGTATATCTAACAAATTCTCTAAATAAATATACATTTCCAAGACGTGAAAATCAATGGTATTGTTAGAAATGATTGAAGGTGATAAAATACTATTGGAAAATTAAACTAATTAAATAAAAAGAAAATGTCAAATATTTATTGTCACAGCTCTTATGTTGATTGGTTAGCTCTTTGATTTTCATATCAAGTCCCTAGATTCTATTCCTATTTCAGACGTGGATATTCGCAGAGTTTGAATCTGCTTGTAACTATAAATGCTAACTGAATTTTGTCCTCATGTATAAGATATGGAACATATCATAGCCAAACAGTCACAGAAATATTAGAGTCGTACTCAGATTTATCCAAACTTGTACCGATTATGCAATAAACTCAAGTATTTGATGATAATTTTAACAGAGATTTATTATTAATCAAAATATTAAAGATGAATAAGTAAATAAAAGTGATGCCTATTGATTCCGCGTATGAAAACTATGAGAGCTCATGTGTCGCAAGAAGACAAGTAACTTATAAAACAATGCGTGGCACAGTTTTAAATTAACATTTTAAAACCGTGACTTGTAATTCCTCTTTAAAAACACATCCAAAAAAGTAGCATTAATATTAAAAAATTTTTTTCAAAATATTTTAGTTTTTTTATAAAAGTTTTTATTTTTTTATAATCAATAATAAATTAATATTGATCATGACATTTAAGTATATTACAGATATTTAAGAATTTAAAAATTAATGATCAAGTTTAACAGTGGCTAAAGCATCAATAATAAAATCATTGAAAATTTATAATGAATGTGTTTAAAATATTATCCTATTCTTTTAATTTTACTTTTGCATTCAGTTGTAAATTCAGGTAAATATATTGTTAACTGGAAAAGCAATACATTGGAATTGATGGAAAATATAAAATTATTCTGCATGCAAAAATATATTTTACATTATTAATGAATACTTTTGAAATGAAGGAAGTAGAAAATATTCAGAGCATATACGTATACACATTAGAATCCGAAATTTAATTCCGAAAGCGTTGAAGTGAAACATAATTTACCGCTTACTCAGCTTAATTTGTTGGCGTTATGCACCATTAAATTAAAAGCCAAATAATCTTTTTGGATTAAAATATTTCGATGAAAACTGCGATAAGAACACTAAAACAATTAACATAAATAGCTTAAAATATTAGATATGACGTTTTAGTCTGTCGATGTACATACATTAAGCTCCCAATTATGTATATTTATTGAGAAGTTAAGGGGAGTAGTATTCAAAGATTAACTGAGCACAATCTAATAGGTTGGCAATTTTAACATTAAAAATTTTAATTTTACATTGATCATAATAAATATTATTATTTAAATTTGTATGTATTCACTTATAATCATAATATTTCTTTTATAATCACAGTTTAAAATATGGTTTAACATCAATTATTTTTTCTCGGTAATATTAAATTTTAGACTTATAAATATCATAATAGTTAAAAAATATTATATAATAAGAAAATAATAACAAGAGAATAATGGCGATATAATAAATAAGATTCAAATTCTGAATTATCCGGAAAAGAATGGAAATAATACACTGCTCTAATAAAAAATAAAATTAATACAGGGATATTTTGCATTTACATCCTTGTTATTTTAGACAAAAGGCCTCGAGAAATATGCTTATTTATAAGGCTATAATTACAAAAATATGCTGAAGAATTCCAGCCAAATTTTTATACTGCCGCAAAAATTAATGTGATATATATTTAAGTCAAAATATCAAATATTATCCCAGGATATTGTTTCAAGTTGGTATTACTAACTTCAATTGTACATTTTACCACCACATCTCTAAAATATTATTCAATTTAAAATATTCAAAGTGTTTGAAAAAATGATCAGAATGCTTAAGCCTCCAAAATAAAATTAGTTACAACCAGCACTATTAGAATTATCTATATTTTGTATATTGTAGCCAAAAATGTCGATTCGATGAGATTTGAGCCAGGGCAATGAAATCGCACTAAATACAAATGTTTAAAATTTTAATCATTATTTTAAATAAATTTTCAGGGATAAAATACTTATATTTTAATAATGAAGTAAAATGTTAATCACAAACACTTCTGATGGTTAAAATATACATAATGCTCTGCGAAATATTAAAATATTAATAATATAATTGAGTTAAGGAAGTCATGTAAGAATTTCCACTGAAAATAATTTCAATTCATCTAAATAAATTAAATAATTTTCAGATAAAATTTCTCATCTTAGTAACATATTTGAAGAAAATCAACAATCCATTCATAAATTCTGAAGAGAAATGAAAAAAAAAAAAAAAAAAAAAAAAAATTTCAGAAATTATCTGCATTATTTTATCATGAATCATATAAATCGGTTTCATGTTCTAAATAATGATTATGATCAATTCAAGCAATTTCTGAAATATAGTCTAAAAAAAATGCTAAATTGTCATAACGAATATCAAAAAATATGTTTAAGAAATATGTCACTACTATTTTTTCATATTATGCCGAGGTTCACAAAGCTAGCGATATCATAGCCGCGACTTCAGCATAATCTGCAGCAACAAAAATATATTGCCAAATGCTGCAAATTTTAATCATTTTTTTTCAAAATGTAAGGCCTAGGTAAACCAAGTATAGTTAACATGTACCTTCATTTAAACAAATATAATTTTTTTTTCAATTCTTATTCCCAATTTTTCTATCTGAAACTTAAAGCATACATGTGCACGAAATAAAATGTACTAAAAAGGACCTTAAATATGATTTAAAAAAAAAAATAAATAAAAAAAAACAAAAAAAACACATAATGTTAGCTGAATTGAAATATTTGGTAATACATCACAAAATTTGGCGAGATACGTTTTGGTGTCAATAATTCTTAGGTCATTAAAAAGATGGGAACTGCTCTCATTCCTATGTTATTTTGCCCGATTACTTTTTGATTTGTCGCCATAGACTGTTAAAGAAAACTAGTATTATGAATACAATATTTTATATTGATTTTGTTAGAAATAATTTGAACTAATATTTAAGCTATTTCACAAGGAGAGTTCTAATAAATACACAGAAATTCGAGCACTATAAATATTGAAAGACTTAACAAAGGCAAATTTTAATGAATGATTTTAGAAGATTCATAAGAACTTCAAACGATTTCGATTAAAAAGTAATCAAACGTTAACCAGAAGCTCAATTAATACGTAAAAACAGATATAATGATAATTTACTAGATTTTAGTAATTTTTGTACTCGCTGATTTATGTTCAGTTTCCATTGTGGCTCATATATATATATATAAATATATATATATATATATATATATATATATATATATATATATATATATATATATATATATATATATATATATATATATATATATATATATATATATATATATATTGAGTAGAAACAAAACTGGTTCTTTTTATATATTTTAATATTAAGCAAGAAACTTATATCTTTTTAAAGTTTATAAATTATTATTTGGTTATAAAAGATTTTTCTTTGTTCTTTCAAGAAAAGTATTGTTAAAAAACTAAATTTATGCATACAAGGTTGTTTATTTAAGAAAAAATTGTATTGCATGGGATTTATATAAAATATAAACCGCTGTGAATATCAAAAAAATATTTTCTTTTTTTCAATAGAATTTTGCTTATTTTTATGACTTTTAAAAATATGTAAATTTTTGTCTTATCAAATACAGTTGTATTTTTGAATTAAATTCTCGATATGTATTGCTTCAAACTTAATCAAATATAAATTCAAAATATATTTTGGTAACGTTTAATTTAAATCAAATTTAAAATAATTCAAATTTATACTTCTTTTTTTATATCACCAAGTTCAAGTTTGGTAAAGTGAAGATACATGCTCTGTTTATTTCAATAATATTTTTATTTCTTTATCTGTAAGTATAGAGAAACTTTAATTGGCATTCATCGGTTATAGAAATAATGAATCTATATCGCCAACATTTTGGGATCAAACCAAATTTGACCTATACAATTTGCTGGTATTATAAATAAATAGATGGATCTATTTTATATAATAGTGTGTGATAATTTATTAATAACAGTTCATTCTAGTTTAGGGCCATTTTACTGTTTTTTTTTTTTTTTTTGCAATATTTACAATGAATTTTGGGTTTATGTTCATATTTATAGGCCGTAATACTGCTAAATATAATAAAAGTAATTCATTTCATATTTTCATTCTGTGCTGCGAATTTATCACATAGAACAATACTGTCAATTCATGTGTTAGAGAAAAATCGTAACATGGGGTGTCAACAAATGATTATCCTTTAATATTTATATCGAAAAAAATGTGGTTTTGATCTTAATGGACTACCATTTCAGTGACAACGTAACTTAGGAACTAATCGCTAAAATTCATTTTAAAAAACTCGCGAATAATCAATTGAACAATATTTTAAGATTATAAAAGTATTCGCAAAAATATAGTTTCAAATCAGAAGATAAAATATTTGATATTTATAGAACAAATAAGACAATTTTTGGTTCTTCCACTTTTGTTCTTAGACAATGTTTTTTTGTTGGTAAGTAAGTTAAGTTTAGGAACTATTAACATATTTAAAAAATATTTTGTAAATATATAGTTTTCTTATAAATATTTCTTTAATCTTTCTTTCATTATTTTTAATGACGATACTTTTCCATGAAAGTTATATCACTTATTTTTGGCCACTTATTCTGGTTCTTCGAGTTAAGCCTAATAAAAAATGCCAAATAGTAGCTATTTAACGGAAAAGTTCCTTAATGATGTACTTACCTTAAAGGCATGAAGAAATAGAATCATAGATTATTTGTAAATATTTCGCCATTCATCTCTTCCTTACTATGTTCATTGACCCACTTTCCATGAAAACGTAAAAATTTCTGATATAAGGAAAAGAATCATCAATATGTATTACTTTTAATCCCGCCATTTTATATTCATCTCGCATTTTTGCTTGGAGACGTAAATATTCATATCGCCAAAAGAAAAACAACTTCGGGTTAACTCATTCGGTTAATGGAAAATTAATCAAAAATTTAATCTACACAGCAATTTTACTATTTATCATTATGCATTTATATATCACAGACATTTTAAAATCAGAATAATCACAAAATTTCCAAAATATCTAAAATTGGGAGAAAACGTACTTTAGGGTGCCCTTACGAAAATTGGCGAATGTTTTTTTCGCCAAGCTTGTTAGAGTAAACAAGAGGGGGCTGAAAACACTATGGACAAACCAGTATTAAACCAACTTTGCTAACTATATGGCTTCGAATTGGTGAAAAATTGAGGATCACCATACAGTATAGGCCACATCTAACGAAGTTGACATTGGTGAAATAATTATCTAATTCGGCTGGACAAATTTTCTAAATAAAATGTTTTGTTTTGAGATTAGAATTAATAAATTAATAGTGAAATTAGAATTAATGTTAACAGTAATTTATGTTAACTAGGTGAAAGTTGACATTTGGGTACTTCTTGAGTCTTTGGTGATTTTTTTTGTTGCCAAGTTAGGTGAAAGATATGATTAACAAGTTGGCTACTACATAAAAGCTACAAAAGTAGAAAATTTTATTTTATAGCCAAAATGTATTGTCCAACCAAGTAATACCCGATTCTGCACCGAATCCCATAAATCATTATTTATTACTATAATTTATTTATAGTCGAAATTATATTTTTATACTTGTCAATTTGAAATAGATATAATGATTAATATAACTTTGAACTTATTTCTTTGGCTATAATAAAGCACCGGTTAGATTACATTACGATTCTAAATTAAAATTAGATTACGATTCTTTTAATTAAGTTTCTTAGTGTGAAATCAATATATAAATTTGAAAGTACTATATAATTTAGACTAACTAACTTAGAGGATGTGAAAGTTATTTTCGTTTTTTTTTTTTTTTCTTTTTTTTTTCAAAAACCAATTATATTTACATTCCTTATCGCCATAACTGCTATTTATGTAATATTTTACTGAAATACTGTAATGGCAATTAAAAACTGCTATTAAATTAGTGAAATTTGTATGTTAAAATTAAACTGATCAACTATTTCTAACTTTAAGATACATGCTAAGAAAAGGACATAATAAGATATATATACTAGCATATATGAATATCTAATTAGGTGTGTATTAAGAAAAGGAATTAAAAGTGGTTAAATGATAAACAAATAAAAAATATGTGAATTTCACACATCGTTTACTTTATCCTTTTAGTGTTACATTATATTGTAATACAGATTCTGTTAATTTAATTAAAACAAATAACAACTGTCCGAATTAAAAGCTTGATTCCTGGAAGTACCCATGCATCGAAAATCTGTCTCTTACCATTAAATAAATTCACAGCTTTTATTCGTCATCATCTTTTTTTCCTTTCTTAGAGCGTTTACGACGTCCTCCACTTTTCTTCTTTCCCTTTCCTTTGGATTTCTTCCTTTTCCCTTTGGATTTCTTTCCTCCATTGCCATTCTTGGATTTTTTGCTTTTGGATCTTCGTTTTTTATGTTCAGAGATTTTGCTATGTCCTCCCAACTTTGAAAGGGCGCTACCAGTACCGAAGGACGCTTGCTGGATTATATTAGTAGGACATTCCACAATATCAGAGCTTACTAATCCAAGACAGTTAGGATTCATTTTAAAGATTTTCTAATGATTCTTGAAAAAAATTTATAGTTAAATTTGAGATGCAATTGGAAAAATACTTGATGAAATTAAAATTTAGAATGCGAATACAAAATTAATATCATACGTGTAAAAATAATATCATATCGCGAGCGACGTGGTGCAGTAAACGACATGTATCACGTGTGAAATTTACTGCCTAATAAATTTAAAATAATAATTTTTAAGGAAATGATTGGATACTTACAAAGATTTTACTACTTCGTATTTCTAGAAATTTCTGAGAAATGTAACCAATGAAAAATTTATTCGTTTGTAAGTTGATTAAGCATTTAAAAATCTTTCAAACGCTATCAAACGAGGTTGCCAGATACATAAGAAAATCCACCAAAAAATCGCCACTCTTAGAATTTTTCATCCCGGTTTATACGGCATCTGTGAAAAAAAAGCGCCAAGCCAGAATGAAATTTTGGAAATAATTTGGTTTACCATATCTAATGTATCGAAATAAGGTTACTAGTATTGGCGTAAGCCATAATTATCATCAACCAAAATGATTCGCCCCAAGGGCTCTGCTAGGATCCAACCCATTTGGTATTTTGCATTTCCCTTTTATTTGTCAACAAATGCTTTGTTTATCTTCTTGATTTAAAATTCATCATATTGATTTTTAATCATTTGTTAAAAATCATCAATCCATCAATTTTGTTGCGTTATAATTAAAATTCTTTAAATTGTAACCTAACAAAATTAATTATGCGATCATCTTACTCAATGGGAACTATATGCCATTGAGCATAAAGCTCCAAAACATTTTTTTGTCTTAACCTAACCTAAGATATTGCATTTTGAGTACAGTTTTAGTAACTTTTAAGAAGAATGTTGAACCTGTGAAAATCATAGATTTGAAATATAAATTAAAAATTTAGATGAGTATACTTATCCTTTCATAGTTATATTTATGGTAAAATCCTAGTAACCGTATGTGTTTGGCTCGGTTTTCAAATATATCGTCAATGATCAAGGTGAACAATTCATTACCATCAGCATATAAGAGCATTTCATAATAAATAAAATTGGGAATCGTTAAATGGCATTACATGAGCATGCATTCTTAATGTTGCTAAATTTATCATCTTACGCGAATACTAGCATTAAGCCGAAGAGGCATAGTTTAGTAGGCAAACGATATACTTTTCACAGACTTTACCAATGAGACTTTTTGATAGAGCCTTCTAACAAAGATTTTCACCATAACTTGTGGATAACACTTATATAAATTGGAAAATGCTAAGAAGTACCTGTGAAATTATCATTTCCTTTACTAATGTTTCACATTAATCTTGCTGGAATTTTTATCATCAATATAAAAATTTAATGATATCTGTAGTTACAGGCCTCCGTGTTGATATTAATTTGGTTACCAAAACTACTTTTCTGATTTCTTTCTTGTTTAAATTTATATTAAAACTTATATTATAAATTTATATTAAAATTATATATATTTTTATACTTGTAATTTCTACCCATGAATTTTGTTTTATTTTGGTGTAAATAGTTTGGCAATAATAGTTATACGTCAAATTTTTACAAAATTTTGAAGATTTAGTAGTAACCGTTTCCAGTTTCTATAACAGAAAATCAACGAATTGTGATGTTAGCATTTGAGAAACAAGCGAAAATATTCCAGAAATATTTTTCAGCATTTCTATGGCATATTATGAGTTAATGTATTTATAGACACAATCAAAAAAACATGACTGACTTTAACTGATTTTAAGGCCAATCAGTATTTAATCATTATCCTGTTGACCATTTTTACTAAAAAAATATGTTGCTAAATGTTACAAATCAAAATTATTTTTTTAAAATATAAGGGAATAAAATAAAGAAGGTAATTTATGCCCTTCATTGAAACAAAAGATAAAAGCCTTGTTTTTAATTCATATTCTAATTTTACCATCAACATGCTTGCAGAAAATGCTACATAAACTACTACAAATCACAATAGTTAACACTATATTTTATTTGAGGAAATGGTCAATAGGATAATGTGCGTAAAAATGATGGATCTGTAGTCGAAACAGATTAGCATGCAAATAATGAATTTGTACAATTAAGTTTGATTATTTTCTACTGCATTGGTTAATAAGGCTTTATTAATAAGATAATATCAAAAATATTATTAATTGATAAGCTGAACCCAACGACATTCTTAAAATATATGGTTCTTTTCTCACACTCACTGCAGTTTTAACACTCAACACTATTGAGCTACATTTAATTTATACTCTAAGAATAAGAATGGGAAAATGTCCTGATGGGAACACATGTTATTTATGTGCTAAATAAAATAAAAGCAGATAGGAACACTTTTGGTACGATTTTGTTAGCGTTCAAAAGAGAAATATAAGGATACATATTTTTTTATGTGTGGGTGAAATACATCAAATAAATCTTTTCCTATTTTTTCATCGTATTTACTTCGCGATATATTCAAAATAGTGGTCAGATGTTCTCTTGCTTTTTATTTTGTCGTTTTGTTATTTTCTAAATATATTCAATATTATACATTTGTGAGTTAGAAATCCTATTTGTAATTAACTTTAGTGGGATGTAATTGGACTGTTAGGTTTTTTTAGTTTTTTATTCTTTTCTGAAAAAATGGTGGAAACCTTTTCAGTGTTCTTTTTAATTTCTTTTATTGGAGTTCTGGTAATAAATACGGTTACCATGATAAAAAATTTATTTAAATTTTTTATTACAAATACCTTTAAATAATTCTGACATTATTTTTTACGATGCGTAAGCATGTTTTCACCGAATTCCACAATGCAGATATTAATACTCATTTTCTTTTTTTCATTTACCACCAATAAGCGTTTTATTGATCATCTTAAATCTCTCTAGCAGAACTTGATATTAATCTTTCAAACTAATAATACATAAATTGGGAAATAGCATTAAAATTTATATTGTCTTCAAACTAATTTTCAATTTGTATTCATGTTTGTTTTCATCATGTTCGAATACTACTATTTCAAGAAATATACTCTTTGCTAAATTTCTTCGGCTGTGTAAGTCCATATTCCTCATTTCTCAGTAAGATTTTAAAATTAAACAAATAAACTTTATTTATAGGTTAACCCCTCAAAACCTATAGGACGGAAACTTATTATTATTATTATTATTATTTGCCTAAACCATAAGCATTTGAATTGCTATTCTTAATACAAATATTTGATAAATACTAAATTGCTTAGAATAACATTTGCTGCAATTGTCATTTGACAATTTATTCCTATTGCTTAACTCTAAAAATGTACCAAAACATTTATAATTAAGAGTTAAAGTGTTAAAATTTACGGTATGTGTGAAAAGTATAAGATATTCGAATAAACACTCAAAAAACATTTAAGAATCAAATGTAAATAGAAATTTTCAGTCTTCAAATTTTGTTCTGCGAAAAATGGAGCCCTAAAAATATAAATAGCATGTACTAAAAGTAAAAAGCACCAATTTTTATTTTAACATATCTATTTCGTGTAAAAATTCCAAAATGAATGAAAATAAACCATAATTTTGCTCATATAATTTAAAATGGACATTGGTTTCTCATCTTTTTCAAAATTTGCCTATAACCGAAATAAACGGAAAGTTTAAGCTAAAATACTCTAATAATGTGAATTAATAATATGCAAGAAATATATGATCATTTGTAAAACATAAAAAAGAGATGAAGGATCAATGAAATATAGAAAAATCAATATAAAATAAATTATGACAAGAAACCGTACAATTTAAAGCAGAATATTTGAAACAAAACATTTCTAAGTAAACATGAGAAGCGTTAAAAGAAGAAATGTTAATTATATTGAAATACTTCAATATAAGGATTACCAAAATAGAAAGCAATAGAAAATATTCTATGAACACAATAATTCTTGATCCTTAGAAATCTGGATTATAAAAAACGAAAGAAGTTTCCAAATATTAATCAAGTACTAAGTCACTAAAAGCATCACATGATAATCTGTGTTCTCCAAAAAAAAATTGCCTAACTTTTTTTATCAAGTAAAAAAAGAAAGTAGGTGACAAAAACTATAATCAAATACTAAGTTGCACTAAAAAAACTTATATGATACCTCCTCTTCAAAATATTAATTTTTTTATCAAATATTTTCAAACCGTACTTATGAATATATTCATTCAAGCAATAGAATGTTATGTTTTCATTACTGTTTCAATGCATTACTTTCATAAGATTCAAAAATATCTGTCATGTGAAAATTAAAAAGAGAAAGTTATTAAATGAAAATGCATAAACTTGTGAAAGAATAATTTGTGTTACAGTTAAAAAATTTTATAAGAAGGTATATGATTGTATGCTTGTAAAGTTAAGTGTAAAAAGAATTTTTTATAATTATTATGTGACACATCAATATTCTCACCTTCTATTTTTCTTTATCTCAATTCGGAATCACCATTTACTGATTCTGTCGATAATATGATTGTGAAAATTAATTGTTTCTCTTGGTTTCGGCGAGAAAAATTATGGGCTATACTTTAGAGAGAACAGCAGTTTCTTGGCATTTTAGCGCCATATTTTTAGCGATGTTGGGTTATTTCTGGTTGATCTATCGTGTTTTCAGCTCTATTTGTTTCTTCCAATCATGCACGAAAACAAGCTTGGCGAAAAAAAGAAAATCGTCAATTTCCGTCCTAAAGTATATTTCAAGTTTCATCCTAAAGTGTTTTCAAAATGCCCCCAAAAATATCTGATGGCCTGTTGAATTATTTTGGTATTATTAAATTGGTTAGAAAAAAAAATCGTTAGAACCAAACCAAAAAACTAAAAAAAGAAACCAAAAAATCGTTAGCAATTTAATAGTACCAAAATAACTACACTGTTAAAGCAAATGAAAGCATAAAAATGCTTTTGTTTTTAGTTTCTTTTATGAAACATATATATATATATATATATATATATATATATATATATATATATATATATATATATATATATATATATATATATATATATACTCTCTCAAGTGGTTTTAGAGTTTAATAATTCTTTCATTATATCTCTCGATTGAAAGTACCTATTGCGTCTTATATTCTTAACTATTAGAAGCAAATTTAACTTTAATTTATAAAGTCTGTTAGGCCTAAATAATTTAATCAAAGAGGTTGAACAAGTAACAGCATTAACATTTTTAATTAACAATTATTAAAAACCTAGAATAATTAGTAATTTTTGTGAAGACGAAATTTGAAATTCAGTAATAATCCACCTTTTTTTAGGTTTACGTTTGTAAACGCCGAAAAAAATGTATTAAAACGCATAAATCATAAGATTTTCTCAAAATATAAAGACATTAACACAAATCAGAAAATAAAATTTATATAATTGGGGCTTTTAGAATGTAAATTAAGCAAAAATACAAACAGAAGTTTGTTTAAATTGGTCTTAAGACAAGCACATTGCATTGAAAAAACAAAACGATTTTTAAAAAGTGAATAAATTTGTTACAAAAAAAAAATAACGAAGATAATAGCTCTTTTTATGGATGCAATAAAACGTCTATCTTTAAAACCTATCTCTAAAACAATTGAATGATATGAGTAATCAGTTTTTAAAGTACCAGAAAATATTTATGAGTTAAAGGTAGAATATTTGAATCCATATTTTCCCTTCACATTTTCTTATTTATTAATTCGGTAAATGAAGGAAAATTTAATTTATTATTGATGAAACTGCTAATATTTCTAAAAGGTGAAAACATAATATATTAAGTGTTCAAAGATTCAAAGCAAATTATATCAATTTTAATAAAAAATACCTATATTTTTGTAATATTGCATATCATAATTGTTCTTGACATTTTAAAGCACATAAAACACACTATTTAAGCTTTAAATCTTGAAAATTTAAATGTTTGCTTAAAAGTGTCCAAAAATTTTATGCTCCATATGATGAGCAAGCAGAGTGAGTTGGAATCAAGCATTGATATCGATATATTATGAAGGTCGAAGGCATTCGAATATCTATGATTAAGATGCTTTTTCTTTGTTTTTAGATAACTTACATTCCATGCGTAATTTAATTGAATTTCAATTTAAACTATATTTTGAATCATGATACATAAAATGATTATTTTTTTCAAAACTCTTTAATTTATTGAAAAATAGATATAATCAGTTTCTTTTAAAGAAATTACGAAATTATAATGATAAATATTTAAGTAAATTAAAATTTTGAGTGGTAAAAGTATCCTAGTTCTGGGAATCCTTTCCTCAAACAATAGAAATTATATTAATCTATATTAAAAAGGAATTAAAGTCTTTTATTGTTAAATGATATTTTGCTAAACATTAGATTATTTTAATGATATCTCTAATATCTCTATTCTTTTAAAATAAATTTTTTATTAAAAAAATTCTATTATAATTTAGTATGATATATACTAAATATAAAAAATTTCTATGCAAATTCTTTTTATTTTTTTATTTTTATTATTTGAATACCCAGAAAATGAAGTGTCGATGTATTTACTTTATATATTTTAGGAAAATGTCAATGTTATCATTATTGATTGGAGCTTAGGAGCACGTGTTCCTTATTACATCCAAGCGACAGTGAACACAGAACTTGTTGGTGCAGAGGCAGCCGTTTTGTACTTCATAATCAAAGATAAATTGGGTATCTCAGAGAAAAACCTTCACGTTGTGGGTTTTAGTTTGGGTGCACACGTGGCTGGTTTCGTCGGAAAGAGAATGCAAGAATTACGTGGTACCAGACCTGGCAGAATTACAGGTTAGCAATCTATGTTACAGAATATTCCTTAAAGTTTAATCTTAGAGAATTGCTAGAAAAAGTGTCAAGTACTTTCCATTGATTGAAAGGAGAATGAAAGAATTAAGTAGCTTATCGTTTATTATAAAATCCTTAATATTCTCAATTTTCTGTTATTTTTTTAAAAATAGGATTGTTTAAAAAAGATCTGAATATTTATATATTCAGACTATATAGTCAGAACAGATATTATCTTTAAATTTTGATGTACCATATTCAAAAATTAAAGACGAGATATGTATCCGAATAACATAATTATTCGAATAATATAGTTACATATGATAAAGGAGAACCTCAAGACACTGCAACACTAGTATGACAAGAAAATAAATAAAGTATTATTATTGTGAAATATTTTTTTCCGATGGAATATATAATAATTTAGTTATGTGTTCAATTCTGCACAGATTTGTGAAGAGATACATTTGATAGATTTTCGACATTGTAGTTTTTGAAACACTAGAAGTATGGTATCGTACAATTGCCCATTACTGTCACAAGATCGTGAAAAGATATAGAATATACAAATATCGATTGATAAAAATGTTACCTTTGAATTTTTAGTTTTTAATGAACTGGAATCATTTTTTAAGTCATAGTGTCAAAAAATTACAAAACTATGTTATAAAATTAACGAATGTCATACTCTTTTAAATAAAAAACAGTTCATCATATATGATTTTTATAAATTATAGTTATCTGCATTTAATCTTTTTGTTATTTTACTAAGGACTTCAAATAATTTCATACTTATATATATGATTAAAACTATTTATATAGTTTATATAATTATGTAAATAATTACTATTAAATTGTTAAGATTTAAATGTTATGCAATTCGCGCAAAAGCTTTAAATTACTCAAAAAATAAAATTAATAAATAAATTAATGCTTTGTACACTTAAAAATTGTTTTAAAAATTATTAACTATTAGGAAAATTAATATTGCTTAAATAATTGTAATTTTCATAAAATTATTAAGTTAATTTACACTTTTAAGAGTTTCTATAAATTATGTACATCAACAATATTTTTAAATAATTCTTGATATATTTTACTATAAATGACATTCATTTTACATTTACTTAGTTTATGTTTGAAACATCACAAAAAAATTCGATATTTTATTTTTTATATTTATCAATATCTTATTTTTTTATTCTAATTATAAAGCATAGATGTGCTTTTTTTAAAAATGAAAATAAAATCAAAGTTTACAGTTACATTGCTTAAGCAGTAGGTGTGATGGTGTACGTCATAGCTCCTTTATAATTAGTAGCTTATACTCGGTAATAAGTATTTTTCTAAAACAATACTATTGTCGTCGATGACGAAGTTAATATTCTTATCCAATTGTTTTTATTTTCCTTTTGAAATATTTCCCATGATTTCTTTGCTGGAGGAATAAAATAATACATTAAAGAGAAAAAGAAAATAATAAAGCAAAAATTTATTATAGTTTTTTCTAGAAAAAAACGTTCTTTCGAAACAATAGTCGATAAATGTCTCTCCACTACACCTACAAGTGCTGAATTTGTATCACTGCCGATATTTAAACTCTTATTTAAAAGATACTATGTTAAAAATATTTTTACTAAGAATGATAATGTTTATTCAGAGAAGTTTAGCAATGGAAGTCAAATAAAAATGATAATGTGATGTATACACACATTAATAAATGGTTTTACAAATGTTTTCTGGAGCAAAAAATTACTGAGAAGATATAACAAAAGTTTTTATTTCAACTGAAAATATTTTGTTTTATTTATTAATCATGTTCTATGTAACCTTCATACTCAACAAGGAAGATGGAGTAATACAAATTATATATATATATATATTCTTACTATTATACAGAAAATAATTGCATTTTGTTGAAAAGTTTATGAAGAACGTTTTTTCATAATGAATATAATTTAAATAAAATTAAGGATAATTCAGAATCACACAGAAATTGAACTCTAGAATAAAAATTTCACGTGTAGAATTATCACACACATCTTGAAATATAATATGCAAGTTACAAGACACCACCAGATGGCGCCCATAAATACGTCACAATAACCAGAGAGTAAGAGGGGATAATATAAGGAATGGTTGCAAATAAGTAAAATTGTTCACAAGCGCTTTAAAAGCCTTTCAGTGCAATAACCTCATAGTTATGGCATAAAGGAAGCATTTGGATGATTTTTTACGTGGTAGAATTATCGGCCGTGTGCAATGTGAACGTACCCACCTGGAAGTACCCGAGGAACTTGGAAACGCCCAGAGTGGTATCGTCAGGCTTTGGCAGCAGTAATGTGAGTAGACGTTACAGCACAGGTCGTGTCCGAGTTACAACGCCGAATGAGGATTGGTATTTCGCAGTTTCTGCCAAAAGAAACAGAAGGAGCATAGCATCAGATCGTCAGCTCTCTTCAGTTACCAGTATGACAGTTTCAAGACAGACCGTGTACAGGCGTTTAGGGTACATTGGTCTATATGCTCGTAGACCTGTCAAATGTGTTCCACTTACCGCAACTCACTGTCGCCTGCGGTTAACCTGGAGTAGAGAGCATGCATTGTTGATACCGCAACAGTGGTCTAGTGTGATGTTTTCCGACGATTCCAGGTTTAGCTTTTAGTCTGATTTTCTGGGACTTTCATATGGAGAGGCCCAGGTACCCGTTACCACAAGACAATTCCATTGCATGACACCGTTATGGTGGTGCAGGATTGGGAAAAAATTATTCTGGGTTTCAGAACTAACCTGCATGTTCAGAATGTAACCATGACAGGCCGCATCTATCGGAATATCATTCTGGAACAATATGTACGTTTGTTTCGGGGCGCCATGGGTGCAGAATATTTGTTTATGGATGACAATGCCCGCCCTCACCATGCAAACATTGTAGACGAATGCCGTATGGACTGGGCAGCATACTCACCGGACTCGAATCCAATACAGCATGTGTGGAACATGGTTGACCGACGAATTGCTGCCCGTAAACCCCCTACCACATGTCTACCGGAACTTCAGAGAGCATTGCTGGATGAGTGGTGCTTTTGCTCAAGGGAATAAAAATCGCAATTTTTATTAATGATGTCAAACATATAGCATCTTATTGCTCTTTACCTTTTGTTTAATAAATAGACTTACAAATAACTCACGTTTGTTTTGCTTCTGTCTCTTTTTTTAAAAGTAAAAAAAATTTAAAAGTAAATACCAATTTACCCGTGAGATTAATATTGTTTTAAAATATAATAAATATTATACTTTAATAAAGAAAATATCTCAATCTTTTAATAGTTTATAATCTACTGGAGCTAATGGTAATAAAATATATTTGATTTTTTTATTACCATTATCAAGCAAATGAAAATATATCTTAAAACTACAAAAAATAGTTAAGATATCAAGCACACCACACACACACATATATAATAAAAATATCTCAAATTTAATTAAAAATCTGATTATTTTTCTACAAAACGAGTCTTATTGTTATTTAAAATGCATTTGTGATTTCTTCTGGAATCCGATGATTCCAAGTTATTGAGTAATGAAAACTTTTTCATTTCTCTCTATATTGTTTCTGGGAGAGAGTATTTGAACTAAATAATAAAACTTTTTCTGGATTTCTTCTTTTATAAATGGAAATGCAATCTACTTTTTTTGAGGAATTTTCTTGAAAAATATATTAGCAATGTTAAAAATAAAAAAAAAAAAAAAGAAAAAGAAAAAAAAGATAGATGCTGTACAATATATTTCGATGATCTGTAGAACATTTTGCAGTTGTTTTATTATCTACAATACAGTATTAGGTAATTCTGTTTTAACTTTGGTTTTTCTCCTTTAAAATAATTTAATTTTAAAAATTACATTATTCTTTTTTCTTTTTGAGAATTGTGATGTGCTAAGATGGTCAATTTTGTATTCTCAAGAAAATTTCTTATGCCATATTCGTTAGCTAAAAAAGTCACATAACACCAAGTACCTTGGAGTTGCATTTGATAAGAGACTAATTAAAAAGAATCATATTGAGGAGGTTGCTTTAAATGTGAAAAAGATCAAGAATTATGAAAAGTCTTGCTGGTGCACTTAGGACTGAAGTTTGTTACTTTATTTTACGTACAAAATGCATAGCTGACCAATTTTAATATATTATTGAGAACCCTTTATAACATGTAGTAATGAGGCAATGAATAAGTTGGAAGCTGCCCAAAACCAAATCTTGAGACTGATTACTGGAACAATAAAACGACTCCAATTCAGGTAAGAACTTCCAAAGAAATTATGATAACAGTAGATGTAGAAGATTAAAAACTCAAGTTGGTTATATTCAAAACTTCCATACTTTCAAAGAAAAACTCAATATTCCTGTGAATATCCCCACTCAGTTCGATTTGTTTGTTGTTTAGAGGGTGGGATTCATTTGATTCAACTAGTAGATAGAAAATTAACAAGAAAAACAGAGTTGAAAGCGTCTGTCCTAGAGGCTTTACACACTAAATACTCCCGTGAGGACTGGTTGCATATATATATATATAGAGAGAGAGAGAGGGGGGGAGGGAGGGAAATGCAGGATCCGGTATCTTCACCGATTTGTTTGCACACTAATCGCCCCTTGGTCCTTTTACCACACCATTTAATGGAGAGGTGGAGGCCATTAGAGTAGCAACTAAACAACTGATTTCTAGGTGTGAGAGTTTTGATAATCACTCCCGCTCCCGTCAAGCAGATAGAAAAAATGAAAACTTTGGAAGAAATTCCTTTTAAGCAACCTGTATGCCACTTATTGATTTGCTGATGACCCGTAATAGTGTACTGAGCAAAAGTGACACTATTATAGATGCACTTCATTTCAATGAAAGCCCTGAAAAGTCTGGACATTTATTTGAATGATATTGGCAAGCAACAGAGAAAATTTGGGATTTCCAATTTATTTTATGTGTTGACTTTTTTCATGTATTCTTTTTTGTATTCTGATGCTCACGCTGTTTTTATTCTTTCAATGCTTTTGCGCTGTGTGTGCCTCACGTTCTAGTCTATGAACGATGTTCAAGGACTACTGTTAAAAATATTTAAAATAACCAAAATTTGCAAACTTTTCTATTTTAGATAATTAATGTTAAACATTGAAATTTAAACTCAAAAATACTATGCTGGATTCTCCTTTAACCTATAAGATTCAGTGCAAAAATATGACAAGTTAATATGATAGAAAGGGATCAATATTTATGTTAAATTCCAAGTCTTCAGGAAGGTAAAATGAAACAAAACTTCGAATGCGTCTAGGTCCAAATTCAGATCTTCGCAGTAAGAGAAAAAATAAGAAAACTCAAAGTGATAATTTAATTTTATATCAAAGTATTATTATTGTTTATTATTATTCGGGTGACTTAAGGTGATTTTATGCCCAAAGTTAATCTTCAAACTGCAAAGCTTTGAGACTAAATAAGAAAATCCAACTGAATCGTGTTGATGAAGAAATTATGTCATCAGTAAAGTAGTAAAGATTGCAATCATTTTTATCACATGCATTTATTTTAATAAATTTGCCTTTGAGATTTCAAAAAATTGCTATTATACTATTCGCTTAGTATATATATGATATTTAAAACTTAAAGTTAAATTTATGATTTATTATATTTGAAATAATTTTTTCTAGCTATATAGATGCAGCAATATTGAGGTAAAAAATTAGGTAACAAAATTTTATATAATTAAGGGTATTGATCGAAAATATTTTTCAATAACGAAATCTGAATTTAAAATAAAATAGATCTTAATTTTCTATGGCTATCAGTGTACATATATAAAAAATATCGAAAGCAAATATCAAAAATTTATGCTTGAAATTAATGGAAAGTAAAAGAAATTACTATAAATTTACCCGAGGGCTTAATAAATCTTTTAAGCATTTTAATAGTTCTTGTGTCATTATGTACCTTTATTTTCTGCTTTTTCTTGTTCAAAATATCTACCTTTTCCCCTTTTCTTTCTTTCTGTCTTTCTTCTTCTTCTTCTTCTTCTTTTTTTTTTTTTTTTTTGTTTCAAAACAGACTTTATAACAAGTCTTCCAAAATGTTCCAAAATATAGAAATGAAATCATAAATTTTTAAAAACAATAAAAATATCTTTAATTTTTTTGGAAAATTAAAATTAGTGATAGTTATCAGAACTAAGTTGGTATCACTATAAAATCTCTCGAAACAAATAATTAATACATACAATAGTATAAATAATCTTTATAACAATCATTTATAAACAAACATTAATTAATTATTTATCTTGTTTAATCATTTTATTGTATTGAAAGTCAGACACTTTCCATCTACTGTAACTAGTAATTAATTATATAAAAGCATTTCATTAGATTGAAATGTAAATGAGGTTTATTCAAAATTTTTGATTAGGAATTCCATTACATTTTTTTTCAAAACAGATCGTATTTTCCCCTCTGGAAGAAAAGGTGGAGTTTAAAACAAAATAGTTTATGCTCAGCAATATTTCTTTTTGGTCGAAACTATTTTACGCAAGAGTACAATGGTTTGCTGGAGTTTCTCCAAGAAATATTTCTTGCAAAATTTCACTTGGAAGTTTTCCAGAGATCTTTCACCGTTATTTATAGAAGTATGGCTGCTGCAAGTGGTTTTTCTAAATATTTTTCATTGAGTTGTTCAAATGGCTTTTATTTACATAATGATATCAATGGATAATTGCATGACTTTTTAATTTATTGCAATTTAATACAATAGAACAAAAGAAAATAATTTTTATCTAATTATTAGGACACAATTTTCTGAATCCGATATTAATGTAGGAACACAAAACGATGGAAAATAATGTATTTAGTTTTATCCGTTTAATGATGCCTGAAACCATTTATTGGAGCTACTTGGTAAAAATCACGAAGTTCATAATATCTCCTAACAAGTTAGAATTCATAAGCCACATGATAAAAATACTGATAAAACTTAGAGGCGTCAAAAACGTTTATCTTATCTATTAGACATAATTCCATTTATTTACATACATATTTTTATATGAAGAAGGATAATAGAAATATGTAAACTTGACTCTCGAATTTTGTTGATTTTCGAATTTTTAAATACTTTTCGAACATTTAAATACTTGTAATGATAATGAACAGCAATTATTTTTTTATTTAAAGTTTTTAATACATTTCAACCTGTACTAATTCATGTTAGGTAAAAATCTATTCCCAAACAAAAGTTAATATATAAAGGTATACAGTTCTCGCTATCGAGTATGCCTAAGGGAAATGGTCTTTGAATGTGTGTGAGTAAGGAATTATCAATCTGATCGACTCATACATTTTTTTAAAATTAAGGTTGCAAATTTTGAATTCTTTTAAAAAGAAAATAAGCTATTATAATTTTACTAAGAATATAGAAAAGAGTCAAGTGGTGAAGTTTTACAGTAAAACAAGGAAAAAATTTATAAAACAAGGGAAATCATTTTTGTTAATTTAGTATATTTTTATCAAATTATCAAAACCTATAATGCGTTCATATAAACTATTTCTTTTGCTTTCATATAAAATCTTTTCGTATTTTTATGTATAATATTTTAATAGTTAGTTGCAAAAAATATAACGCTGTCTTGAAATTTAAAACATTTTTCGAAATTTATTTTTCAACAATAAGAGGAAAACATTGAAAAACTTTATTGTACAAGTTATTACAATTAAAAACAATCTTAGTTTTATTTTTCCTAAAATTTATCAATTGAGATTGATAGACTCAACATTTTTATACTATATTCGTAATTTGTACAAAAGCGTACAAATTATTAAAGGCTATAATAAATTTGAATTATTAGAAAAATACCCAAAAATTCTTCTTTCAAAACGATTTTTTTCTTCTTTTTAAAAGTTGTATCTTTTATTCTTATTTTGTGCAGCATGGAAATAATTCCAATTTCATGCTTAATTTGATTGGGTCTTCATTAAAGTATTTAATATTTCAATGAAAATAAGTGTAACCCTATACTCGAGGAATATACCTAAGCAAATAACACGCTTATACAAAAAATAATATTAAAATAAAATACTCTTATGAATTCTGTGTGACTTTATTATGTGAATTTTTTGAAAATTATCAGGCTCGTAATATTAATTCGGAAAACGGAATAGAGAAAGATCTTGAATGCTAAAAATAAACCATGCTGGTGCTTTAAAATTTAAACAAGTACCTCTATTATATACCTCTATAGGTTCTATTACATTTCATCCTACATTTTTAAAAGAAGGATTAAGATATAATATACATAATTTCAGCAAATTATATAATCCCATTTTCCAATCATTTTCGATTTTAAAAAGTGGTCCCTTCAATATAGCACTCCTTTTTATAATTTATCCTTATAAAATTGCATAAAATTATACGAAATTTCGCTGTATTTATGAAAGAAGTTAATTTATAGTTTATTTAGATTAAATAACATTAGTTATTTAGCAATGACTGAAAATTAATCACATGCAAATAGCTATTAATAAAGAAATAATAAAGCCTAACTTATTAAAACTAAGCCTAACTTATATTAGCTGTCATGAAAATATTAAATAATTTGTTGATATCATGCACTTGTTATTTTCAGCTAAATGTTCAAATATATTTTATCATGCTTGTTCAACACTGCAAATAATTCTGGTATGATGTTAACATATAAATATGAAATTGAAACAATGTGTAAACACATTTTTACTGTTTATATATTATAATTCTGGAAAATTCTAATACTTCTATTTATATTAATATTATTTACTTATGTATTAGTAAGAAAGATATTTCTATTAAATTTCTTAAAATCGCAGCTTGAGTTAGCGATTATTGCAATTTGTATCAAATAGATAAACCAGTTATTATCACCCGTGTTACGTGAGAAATTTTCGCACGTGTTTAAACTTTAGATATTGATATGATTCATGTTAAAATTTTGATTATCATTCATATTTTTACGATTGAATTACTGGAAAAAAATAGATATGATTGGGCAGCTTTTCTGGAAAGAAAAATTCTGGTTTTAAAGATCAAAATAAAGACAATATTGTGAAATTGAAGAGAAAAAAGGTAAAAATTTATAGAATTTCTCGGTTGAATATTTGAAGAAAATGAATCAATAGATACAAAAGCATCAAAATATAAGTTTGAAAAAGTAATTATTTACCTGTGTGAGAAGAAAAAAAACCTAGAAAATTAACAAATCAGTTTTTTTCCACAAGAGAAAATAAATGTTTTTCATCATAGCTTAGTGGTATAAAATAGAGTTTTCCGTAGCGTTAGGTTCGTGGCTCGGTCTCAGTCTTGTTGAACAAGAGAAAATGAATGTTGCATCTCTGCTTGCTGCATGTCCGTGTGGTTACTTAAGAATTTTCCGGGTTTTTTATTCTCGTGCGACGTGTGAATGTGGTTCATATCTATAAAAAATCTTTTCGGTATGTAATTTACAGTGTAAATATTAAAATATCCGTAGAACATCCTTTGGTATTTACAACAACCACAATAAATTGTCAAAACGGTAATAAATATGGCAATGTGTACTTTAAATTAATACATTAAAAAAATGTATGAACTGCTTTTGATCACTAGATTACTTATAAAATGGTTGACTTTTATCAATGTGAACTTACGAAACATGAACCCCTTAAATTATTCAAGCTATTAATACGACTTGAAGCAAAATTGCAATGTTTTCAAAAATAGTTTCAATGAAGATAAATTATGTAATTTTTATTCTTCTTTATGAACTTAGATTCAGCCAAGCCTAATAGATTATTAAATTTTTTCTTAACAAATAGGCTTAGATCCAGCGAGTCCACTTTTTGAAGATTATGGTGGGGAAGTTCATCTTTATAAAAACGATGCAGACTACGTGGATATTGTCCATACGAATGCTGACCTTTTGATCTACGGAGGTGTGGGCATTGAAAAACCAATAGGACATGTCGATTACTATCCCAATGGGGGTAAAAGACAGCCTGGTTGTGGCAGTACTCTGAAAGGCGCATTAGTTGATATGTTTAGTAAGTAACAGTCTTATATAATGCATAAGTTTATATTACAATGAAAAAATTTATATTATAAATTAAATAATGGATATATAAGAGACTTCATTTATCAAAAGATTTAAAAGATTACGGATTTTTATCATTTATGATTTTTTTTTTAAGTTTAGAATAAAGGAAAAAATATATATTTATATATTCTCTTTATTTTTATTTTTTTTTTACCTGAGCCATGTGAAATCTTGTTATAGCTTGAAATGCATGTATTTTAAGTTAAATATGATGATGTGCTTTGAAAAATTGATGTATAGCTCATAAGATACATATTCTACATCGAGCTCTTATAAATTATAAGTAGGATCTTTAAGTTTCATATCTCGGAAATTATTCTAATGATAAAATAGCTACCTAATATCAATGTAAATTTATAAAAATTAACTATATTATTCTTATTTTTCAGCTGCCATCTTGTTAAAGTGCTTTTTTAATAAAACGATTATTTATTCTAATAGTCAAATTATAGAAATTTCTGATACCGATTTTATTCAGTGAAAAATTTAGATAAATTCTTTATTTTTATTAACTTTAGGAATAAGGGACATGGCATGCCCATCTGCATATAACATTTAAATATAAATAAATTATTACTGTTGCCAAAGGTAATGTTATTGAAAATTATCTTTTTATATAAAAAGAAAATAACTTTTTTCAATGCTTCTGCAAAATAAATTTGTAAGGTATGTAATTGCATAGCATAAATTTGAAGAAGAAAATTGCATAATTTTAACTAATAAAATCTCAACTATTTATTAGTTGCAAATAACAAATGAGTGAATATTTTTCATTAAATTGTATTTAGATGAAAAATATTCATTAATTTACTCTTTGCTAAATACTTTTAAAAAACTTACTTTTACAACTACGTAAATTTAACTTAAATTTATATGTTGGAGCTACTATAATATTTGTGTGTGTTTCTCTGTTTTATCAAATATGTTTTGTGTATGCGTCATTCGGATTTGAACAATGTGGTTATAACAAATAGTATTTGATCATTTTATCTTGGTAATTTTTTTCAATGAATATGAATTTTAATATTATTCTTAGCTTAGAAAATAAAATACATAATTTGATTGCACATTTAATTTTCCATTTCAGAGGGAAAAAGAGAAAGGGCATGTAACCACGAGCGTGCAGTTCATTTGTTCACAGAGTCGATTTTGGACTCTACCCCATGCGAGTATACGAGTTACAAGTGTGAAAACTATGAAGACTTTATCCTAGGCAAATGCATGAGTTGTAACGAGCCATGTGGAAGAATGGGATATAGATCATACGGTTCTGGAATCTATTATCTGATGACTAAATCTAAACCACCTTACTGCGGTAAGCATGAAAAGCTAAACTGTGGCTGATTATTGATTTAAATTAGACTTTTTGAGAAAATTTTTCGATTTGAAAGAATCAGTGTTAATTCTGAGTTTTTGAAAGTGATTTGAGTTTGGAAATTGCTGTGTTACTTCAAAATTTCCTAATTTGGAAATAACAAACATTTTTCAACTCAAATTACTTTCTTCATTGGAAAATTTTACACCGCATTAAAAGTGAAGGAAATTCAGATCATTTCATTCTCTCTTTCATTTTCTTATTATTTCACTTTTCTTTTTAGTACAGGAACTATATCCTTAATTTTTTAACATGCCTTTTATTGCTATAAAATCTTATTAATTAATTGAAAGCTATTTGTCAGAATTCCTATTTCTTTGCAAACGAAAGAATCATTTAACTTTTGTAAGCTGTGTCTGCGTCGGTTGCTTCCTCAAAGAGGTGAGCTATTTTTTGATGTACCCAATAACGCAAAGAGAAGTATTTACTGCAAAATATAAATTAAGAGATCACATTTAATTTACATCACTAAATTTTTTGCAAATATGCTTTGCTAAATTTTTTTAATTGACTTTTTTACTAATGAACTGCCTCTATTTGAAAATATTTGTACTATCTTTGTTAGCATTGCAACTAACAACATTATAACCAAACGTTGCATATATTCTTTTATTATTTATTATGTTATATTTTTTTACTAAGATTTTATATAGTAATTGGCAGAAACCATATTATTTGAATTATATAGTCATAAAGAATTTTGTTTATATAATTTGTAATAATCTTCATTGTCATATGTAAATGTGTTGTATAGTTTTCTCTATCTTTTAAAATAATCATCGGAAACTCCATTACATAATGTCTAAATATAAGAAATAATGTGCAAGAATTTCTGACTTCTACACATGATAACATCACATTACACAGTATTTTTGAAAAATCTAACAACAGTTTCATCCTATTTAATTTAACCGTGTAATAAGGCATCGTAGCATTTTTATGATATTCTATTTGTAGATTTTACATGCGTCTAAAAAAAGTACATTAAGCTTCTTTGTTATAAATTTTAAATATGTATGTATATTATTACAGTTTATGAGATGTAACATATAATACAAACTATGAGTAAAAACATACATGATTATATTCGTAATGTCGCCAAGGACAACTTATTCGAGATCATATTATAAAATAGTAAAACCTTTTGAAATCAATTTTTGTATATTATCATTGTTTCTTTGAAGCAATTTATGTATTTGGTTTTTATATGCAAAAATGATGTTATATTTGTCCAGTGTGCTCCCCAAATTAAAAACTTTTTTTAATCTGTCCCTCGTGAAAATTCAATATAATTCTCATATCAATATAATTTATAATAATTTGCTATTACTATAATTTAAAAAATTTATTTGTATTCAACATAAAATAATTTGCAGTATGTTATAGGTAATTTTGAAATACTACTTCTCTAAAACACTATGATGAAAACTTCAAAAATTAATAATTTGGTAAATGTTTAAGAAGAGACAAATTTTTTTTTTAAATAACTCTAAAAACATACAAAAAATGCAAAATTTTACTGTGTCGGTTTCGATATGTGATAGCTATCATATTTCTCCTAAGTAAAATAGGCATTTATTAACATTTATTCTCAGGGATGGTTTTAACTTAAGATGTTTTCTCCTATTTGTAAGACTAACTATTAAATAATACTTTGGTGTTTTCTGAATATCTTAGATATTCGGTATAAAACATGAGACATCGGCAAAAAAAAAAAAAAAAAAAAATGATGGTTGGGATTACATTTCTTTTATGTCTAAGAAAGAAAAAAAAGGGGGGGTAAGTCTTTGTAGGGTGAATGAGAATGGTCATATATGGGAGCCATCGATTTTTGCAGAGGAATTTGTCCTTAGCGAACTATAGGAATTGTACCGTTAACATTCCAAGTTTCTCGTCTCTCATTATGAGTACTTCCCAACTTATAAAATAATAATGGAGAAGCATTTTTTTTTTTTTTTTTTGAAAATGTATGAATGGGAATTTAATTTACTCTGAACTTATCGGATTCTTCTTATCATTCAATATCTCAAAATATAGACTTTTTATTTGACAATTCAGTAATAAGTGTAAATTGATATAAACGCAATTCAGAAAATAATATCTGTTATTTTCTATGTCCTATAGTTATTAAAAATATACATTTTATATAAAGTTGCCCACTGATGTATTGGAAAAACTTTAATGCTCAATATTTACAAATGGATTTCATGTCATTATTATATGATGAGATAAAATGCAATTTCGATATATGTTTTCGAAATTTTCACTGGTATCTGTAAAATTGCCTAAACAGTATTATATAAATTCTGTTCTTTAGAATGCCAAAGCATTAGTGTGTTAAGTAGCTAGTTAATAAATATACCAAAAATATACGTCTATCTATCCACTATCATTTCAACATATCTTTCGTATCATCTTTAAAACATTTTACAATTTAAAGAATTATTAATTATTTTTCAAAATTTATGTGAAAGCTTAGTTGAGTTGAATCTTCTTCTGGAAAGAAAACTTTTTTACCAAGAATTTGCGAAAGTATTAATCGTATAAAGCTTTTTAAACTATGAATTTTCTGAATAAATCGCCCAAATATCCAGTTTAATTGTCTTCTAATTTCATTGATTGTGGTAATTTCAATGGGTAAAAAGCTTTCTTTAGTTGAATAATTTAATCTGTTTTTCATTGTCATAAATAACTTTGTGAAAAATATTTATTATTTTAATATCAATGAGCTGAAGCTTTATTTTTCATTTTTGTGCATTTACTGTTTTGCATAGAAAAAAAAACAAGTACAATTATTTTATTATAATTTTAAGTCATGTCAAGAAATATATATAAATATAATATCAAGAAATATGATTTAAAATACACACCATAACTTACTCTATGATATTTATGTAAAATATGTATTAAAAGTTACAAAACTATTTTATATATTTTATATCTAAATTTTAAAAAAAAGCAATTTTTTTAAAAAATTAGTTCAGATCACTTATAAACTGTTCAAAAAACATCTTTTTTTTAGATTTTTTATAAAGTTTCCTATGATTTCTTTTTAAATACGGCGTGAACATTTTACAGAAATCAACAAGAGTAATTTCTGATAAGTAAACAAATAATTAAATCATTTAACATAAAAATGCGAATTTTATTAAAAATATAATCCATGTAATAAAAAATTCCACTCTAAAATATGATAATATACATTAAATGGATTTTTAAAGAATTTATCAGAAATGCTTTTAGTTTCTAAAAATATCTTTTTTTTTAAAAAGAATAAAACGGTATTATTTCCTCTTATTAACATATTTAAATTATCATAACGTACGTTGAAGTTAGAAGTTAAGAATAAGCTTGATGCTATAATAGATATAAAAACTAAACTAATTAATATTGTTTCTTATATGAAGAAATTTCGCAATATGTGATTATCAAATAATCAAATCATTATAAATTTCATTCTATTAAATTTTAAATTTTTAATGTTATTCTAGATCGTTTTCCGACCATAAATGTGATATTGTACCGAGCTTCGGGGTTCGTGTGGATTGAGAGTTGAAGAAAGCAACTACTCGATGAACACAAGATTTTTATTCGTAAAAATTCCACTAGAAATACCAGCTGTAATAATCACAATTATACAGATACAATTCGTCAGATACGATAAGAAACAGCTACCAATCACAGGTCTCAAATATCTCAGGCAGAGATCAGCTTCTCTAAACTAGCAGTCACGACTAATCGTCTTCACAAAACTAACTGTGGGTACAAAACTAATTATGTCGGGCTGCGGTATTTATACCTAACTTGGCGGGGAAATCTACTAATTTCGCCAGGGTTCTGGAAGCTTCTAGGCTATCTTGCTAAATATTGGTCCTAGTGCTTAGGTGATGGATGTTTCCAGAAATATCCATTTCTCACCAAGTCGCCAAGTTTTCTTGCCAAAACATCGCCAAGTCACTAAATCGTTAGAAAACCCGCTTTTAACGTATAACACGTCTAAATACCGCAATTTTGGCCCAAAATGTGAGTATTTCCGATCTGTCTGAGATATTTTAAGACATATACAATAATTATTTATAAATTTGTAACATTGCCCCCCTCTCAAGGACTGCACGTCCCGGGCAGTACAATCCCCTGATAGGGGGCCAAATTTAATATAAAAGAATTTACATTTAAAGAGGATACAGAACACATTACATGCACAAACAATTAAAAATACAAATACAAAAAAAGACAAAATATTAAAATTATCTATACTATTTACAAAGATACTATGGTATATTAATTTTTACTTTACATTACGATAAGGAGCTAATCTATCATAATGTACTACCTTTGGTTTCGAAGAAGATGATTTCCTTATACGAACCACGACGTCATTCAGTCTTTTTAGGACTGTGTAGGGAACTTCCCAGTTGGCTTGCAACTTTGGAGAAAGTCCTTTACGTCGAATCGGGTTCCACAACCAAACATTATCACCTTCCTGAAATTCATGTCCTGTCGCTCTTGTGTCATACCTTGTCTTCATTCTTTCGGTCGTCAGGTTGATTCGGTGTCGAGCAAATTTATGGACATCTTCAAGACGTGCCTGAAGGTCTCGAAGGTATTCCTCTGGCGATGAAGATGTATCTGGTGAACGACCAAATTGGAGATCACAAGGGATTGAAGTTCACGACCAAAGAGCATTTGTGATGGAGTATATCCGGTAGTCTCATGGACAGCACTGCGATATGCAAGCAGAAACAGCGGTAGCTTCAAATCCCAATCTTGCTGATTTCAGAAAACCATAAGTGAGAGATTATTTAAGATGGTTCGGTTAAACCTCTCTACCATGCCGCCCGATTGCGGGTGTAAAGGTGTGGTCTGCGTCTTGTCTATTCCGAAAATTGACACATTTTTTTAAACACAGCAGAGGTGAAATTTGTCCCTTGATCTGAATGAATTTGTAAGGGTGCGCCGAATCTGGAAACCCATTGCTGCACTAGAACCTTGGCTACTGTAGTCGCTTCTTGATCAGGGATTGAAAATGCTTCAGGCCACTTAGTGAAGTAGTCCATGACAACTAGAATGTATTTGTTGCCATTTGAGGATCGTGGTAAAGGACCCAAAATGTCCAACGCTATCCGCTCAAATGATGCTCCTACATTATACCGCTGCAACCTTCCTCGGCTATGTTTCCTCGGCAAAATTTATGTGAAAGCTTAGTTGAGTTGAATCTTCTTCTGGAAAGAAAACTTTTTTACCAAGAATTTGCGAAAATATTAATCGTATAAAGCTTTTTAAACTATGAATTTTCTGAATAAATCGCCCAAATATCCAGTTTAATTGTCTTCTAATTTCATTGATTGTGGTAATTTCAATGGGTAAAAAGCTTTCTTTAGTTGAATAATTTAATCTGTTTTTCATTGTCATAAATAACTTTGTGAAAAATATTTATTATTTTAATATCAATGAGCTGAAGCTTTATTTTTCATTTTTGTGCATTTACTGTTTTGCATAGAAAAAAAAACAAGTACAATTATTTTATTATAATTTTAAGTCATGTCAAGAAATATATATAAATATAATATCAAGAAATATGATTTAAAATACACACCATAACTTACTCTATGATATTTATGTAAAATATGTATTAAAAGTTACAAAACTATTTTATATATTTTATATCTAAATTTTAAAAAAAAGCAATTTTTTAAAAATTAGTTCAGATCACTTATAAACTGTTCAAAAAACATCTTTTTAGATTTTTATAAAGTTTCCTATGATTTCTTTTTAAATACGGCGTGAACATTTTACAGAAATCAACAAGAGTAATTTCTGATAAGTAAACAAATAATTAAATCATTTAACATAAAAATGCGAATTTTATTAAAAATATAATCCATGTAATAAAAAATTCCACTCTAAAATATGATAATATACATTAAATGGATTTTTAAAGAATTTATCAGAAATGCTTTTAGTTTCTAAAAATATCTTTTTTTTTAAAAAGAATAAAACGGTATTATTTCCTCTTATTAACATATTTAAATTATCATAACGTACGTTGAAGTTAGAAGTTAAGAATAAGCTTGATGCTATAATAGATATAAAAACTAAACTAATTAATATTGTTTCTTATATGAAGAAATTTCGCAATATGTGATTATCAAATAATCAAATCATTATAAATTTCATTCTATTAAATTTTAAATTTTTAATGTTATTCTAGATCGTTTTCCGACCATAAATGTGATATTGTACCGAGCTTCGGGGTTCGTGTGGATTGAGAGTTGAAGAAAGCAACTACTCGATGAACACAAGATTTTTATTCGTAAAAATTCCACTAGAAATACCAGCTGTAATAATCACAATTATACAGATACAATTCGTCAGATACGATAAGTAACAGCTTCCAATCACAGGTCTCAAATATCTCAGGCAGAGATCAGCTTCTCTAAACTAGCAGTCACGACTAATCGTCTTCACAAAACTAACTGTGGGTACAAAACTAATTATATCGGGCTGCGGTATTTATACCTAACTTGGCGGGAAATCTACTAATTTCGCCAAGGTTCTGGAAGCTTCTAGGCTATCTTGCTAAATATTGGTCCTAGTGCTTAGGTGATGGATGTTTCCAGAAATATCCATTTCTCACCAAGTCGCCAAGTTTTCTTGCCAAAACATCGCCAAGTCACTAAATCGTTAGAAAACCCGCTTTTAACGTATAACACGTCTAAATACCGCAATTTTTGCCCAAAATGTGAGTATTTCCGATCTGTCTGAGATATTTTAAGACATATACAATAATTATTTATAAATTTGTAACATTGCCCCCCTCTCAAGGACTGCACGTCCCGGGCAGTACAATCCCCTGATAGGGGGCCAAATTTAATATAAAAGAATTTACATTTAAAGAGGATACAGAACACATTACATGCCCAAACAATTAAAAATACAAATACAAAAAAAGACAAAATATTAAAATTATCTATACTATTTACAAAGATACTATGGTATATTAATTTTTACTTTACATTACGATAAGGAGCTAATCTATCATAATGTACTACCTTTGGTTTCGAAGAAGATGATTTCCTTATACGAACCACGACATCATTCAGTCTTTTTAGGACTGTGTAGGGAACTTCCCAGTTGGCTTGCAACTTTGGAGAAAGTCCTTTACGTCGAATCGGGTTCCACAACCAAACATTATCACCTTCCTGAAATTCATGCCCTGTCGCTCTTGTGTCATACCTTGTCTTCATTCTTTCGGTCGTCAGGTTGATTCGGTGTCGAGCAAATTTATGGACATCTTCAAAACGTGCCTGAAGGTCTCGAAGGTATTCCTCTGGCGATGAAGATGTATCTGGTGAACGACCAAATTGGAGATCACAAGGGATTGAAGTTCACGACCAAAGAGCATTTGTGATGGAGTATATCCGGTAGTCTCATGGACAGCACTGCGATATGCAAGCAGAAACAGCGGTAGCTTCAAATCCCAATCTTGCTGATTTCTGGAAACCATAAGTGAGAGATTACTTAAGATGGTTCGGTTAAACCTCTCTACCATGCCGCCCGATTGCGGGTGTAAGGGTGTGGTCTGCGTCTTGTCTATTCCGAAAATTGACACATTTTTTTAAACACAGCAGAGGTGAAATTTGTCCCTTGATCTGAATGAATTTGTAAGGGTGCGCCGAATCTGGAAACCCATTGCTGCACTAGAACCTTGGCTACTGTAGTCGCTTCTTGATCAGGGATTGAAAATGCTTCAGGCCACTTAGTGAAGTAGTCCATGACAACTAGAATGTATTTGTTGCCATTTGAGGATCGTGGTAAAGGACCCAAAATGTCCAACGCTATCCGCTCAAATGATGCTCCTACATTATACCGCTGCAACCTTCCTCGGCTATGTTTCTTTGGTCCCTTACGTGCCGCACAGTCATCACAAGATTGGCACCATTTCTCTACATCTTGTCTAGTTTTGCTCCAATAGAAGCGTTCTCGAACTTTCTGTAGAGTCTTCATTACTCCGAAGTGGCCTCCAGTTGAGCTACTGTGCAATTCTTTCAAAACATCTGAAATTCTTGATTTTGGTAGAACAAGCTGCCATTTGAAATTACGTCCATCATCAGACTCCCATTTCCTGTATAACACGCCATTTCTAATATGGAGTGAGTCCCAAAGAGCCCAATATTGTTTAGTAGCAGGACTGTAGGTGGAGATGTCCTGCCAACTTGGTCTCATACTGGAAGATTCTTTTAATTCAAAAATTGGATTTATATCTGGGTCTTCTTTTTGTTCTTCTCTAAGTCCTTCATCACTCCATGGGTCTGGTTTCGATGGCGGTGAAACACTAACTTGGCGTACCGAAGGATTTACTAAATGATAATTCTTCTCTACTCTAGAGCAATATCGGCAGCTTCCATTACACGGTCTCCTTGATAAAGCATCAGCATTTCCATGAAGAGTGCCCTTACGATGACGTATTTCAAAGTCAAACTCCTGGATTCGTTGAATCCATCTGGCTACCTGTCCTTCTGGATTTTTAAAATTTAAAAGCCAGGTTAAGGATGCGTGATTTGTCCGAAGCAAGAACTTTCTTCCATAGAGATAATGGTGGAAATGTTTTAAGGCTTTAACGATTGCTAGCAATCCCTTCCTGGTTGTACAATAATTTCGCTCCGATTTCGACAAACATTTACTCCAATAAGCAATGACATATTCTTTATCATCAATCTCCTGCGACAAAACAGCTCCTATATTTTCGTTGCTGGTATCTGTGTCTAAAATGAATAATTTTCCGAGCCGGGGATATGCAAGAACGGGCGAAGATGTCAACGCCTCCTTCAGTTGTTTAAAAGCTTTCTCACATTCATCTGTCCATAGAAATCTCTGTTTAACTTCTGTCAACTTGTGAAGGGGTCTGGCAATACTTGAAAAACCCTTAACAAATTTCCTGTAATACGTGCATTGTCCAAGAAAACTTCTTAATTGGTGGACATCTTCTGGACGACTCCAGTCCTTATGAGTTTCTCACCAAGTTTGCGAGCCAGATCTGTCCTAATGATGGTTACGTTGGCTCCAGTATCGATTATCATTCTGCAGGGAACTTCGTTGACATGTCCCATAACGAAAAGTCCGTTGTCTCCGCCACTTACGGAAGAAATGTGAAACAATTAAAAAAATTCTGACTCTCTGGACACCTCCGCCCCTCGAGATGGCCACATATTAGTTTCCCTGCTGTGGTGGAAGATCATTTCCACCATCTTTTGGTTTCGGGCAGTCTCTACGGATGTGTCCGACTGCACCGCAAGTCCAACACTGAATTTTCGTGTTTTTACCACCTTTACTCAGTTCTAAGCTACGGACGTTTCGCTGCAGATCTTCAATTCGTTTTCTGAGATCATAGTCTGTATCAGTTGCAGAGATGGCTCTAATTGAGTGCCGATCTTTATGCACGGCCTGCTGGGCAGCCTCTATCTTAAGTGCGTAGACTAGAGCAGATCCGATATTTTTGACATCGGCGAGTCTAAGTGCTTTCTGTATCTCCGGATCCCGCACACTATCAATGAAGTGATGAAGAGCCAGATCTTGCCGTGTCTCAGCTGGGAAGTCCGAAAATGCTAAATGGGAAAGTCGCTGAATATCGGCAGCCAATTATTGCAGATTTTCACCCGCTTTCTGATAGCGGGATTTTAACTGTAATCTGCTATATTCTTTATTGCACTTTTCTCCAAAGCGCAGCTCAAGCGCACTCGATAGGGCTTGGAAATCGTGCCTTTGCTTTTCCGGAAGCGTCTCGAGGATATCGGCCGCGTCTCCTCTTAAAGAAGCCGCCAGGTGAAAAGCTTGGGCCCGGGGATTCCATCCATTAGCTTCCGCTACTATCATAAACTGGGTCTTGTATACCTGCCATGATGATTTTCCATCGAATGTTGAGAGTTTAATCGTGGCCAGGGAAGGCATAATGCCACATTGAGTTCCTCATGTCTGTTTGACATCTGTTTCTTCAAGCTTTCAATCTCCTTATTTATATTATCTAATGCTTCTTCAACGTTTTCTTCGATCTCCAAAACCTTAATTTCAACTGAAGTTACCTTAACTTCCATTGCATTCATCTTCTCCTGAATAATGTTGGCGAATTCTTCTTTAACACTTACAATGTCCTTCTTAAGTTCCTTTTTAAGCTCCTTCTGTCCAGATTTTATTTCTTTCTTCATCTCGGTTTTAATCTCTCCTTGTCCAGCTTTCATCTTTTCTTGTCCAGCTTTCATCTCAGCCATCTGCTCCGTTAATTTTTCGAGAAGACTTTTCATTAAATCCATATCCATTTTCCTTGTGACACGCTGCATCAACTCTTCCATCCCGCTTCTAACACCAGTTGTACCGAGCTTCGGGGTTCGTGTGGATTGAGAGTTGAAGAAAGCAACTATTCGATGAACACAAGATTTTTATTCGTAAAAATTCCACTAGAAATACCAGCTGTAATAATCACAATTATACAGATACAATTCGTCAGATATGATAAGTAACAGCTTCCATTCACAGGTCTCAAATACTCAGGCAGAGAACAGCTTCTCTAAACTAGCAGTCACGACTAATCGTCTTCACAAAACTAACTGTGGGTACAAAACTAATTATGTCGGGCTGCGGTATTTATACCTGACTTGGCTGGGAAATCTACTAATTTCGCCAAGGTTCTGGAAGCTTCTAGGCTATCTCGTTGAATATTGGTCCTAGAGCTTAGGTGATGGATGTTTCCAAAAATATCTATTTCTCGCCAACTCGCCAAAAATCTCGCCAACTCGCCAAGTTTTTTCGCCAAAACATCGCCATGTTACCAAATCGTTAGAAAACCCGCTTTTAACGTATAACACGTCTAAATACCGCAATTTTTGCCCAAAATGTGAGTATTTCCGATCTGTCTGAGATATTTTAAGACATATACAGTAATTATTTATAAATTTGTAACAATATCTGTTAGCATAAGCAGCTTATACTATTACTATTGTTATAAGGTATAAAATTTTAATCAAAAACGTTGTAATAACTTGTATTAAGTAAAATTGTGAAAGATTGATTTGTCACTCTGTCCGACAATATAGCACTGCTTGTTTTCAGTAATATTTATGTAAAATGGAATCTTATACTGTAGAATGTAATATTACATTTGAGATTTTATATTCGATAATTTCTCGTTGTTTCAATTTTGGAAAAAAATAATAATAGTAAAACTTCGCGAAAGAAAATTTTTAGCAATTTTGATTCTATATATCACATCGCCTGAAATTTGAGATAGTTTCCAAAGAGCTTTTGTAATTTACTTATAATTAATAAAAAAATTTTTTTATCTAAGGGAATATATTTCAGCAAATGTGTTTTTGTCAATCCTATTGCATTTATACTTTAATAATTGTGTGTGTGTGTGTGTGTGTGTGTGTGTGACTTTTAATTTTTAACTATAACTTTTAGTATGTAATCATATAATAGGTTAGCTTAACTTATCATTTTAAATTTTTACTGTTCATTACTACAAAATAAGCTTCGCATCACACAATAATATGATGCTCTGTTGAAGTTTCTGAAATTATGAATTATTCTATTGTGTAAAAATTTTGGAAAATATTTCTCTTTTAAATATTTTTAACCATAGCCAATTTATAAATGTAAGATTTTTCTATCTAAGATATAATGAGAAAATTACTCTTTGAGGGTCGAATTATCCTCATAGAATAATTTCTAAATTCAAATCGAATAGTATAGAATTGTGTAAATGCTCTAGTTAGAAAGAATTTATCCGTTATTATTTATTATTGCAACATATTAAAACTTTAGATTCAAATATAATTTATTGATGAAAATTATTATAAATGATGTAATATGTTTACCACATAAATGTGCCAAACATTTTAGGATATTTAAATTCACACTCATTTGGAAACTTGACACTGAATAAAACAAACCTCGATACCACGTGACTATGTGAAAGGATGTTAACTTTTTATACCCATTCTAGTAACGCCCTTACTGAGATTATCTGAGCCATCTTTCAGAAAAATGGTTTCTGAGAATTTCGCCCTAACAGGAAATATAAATAGCTGAAGAATATCCTGTGGTTGAATTTCGACTCACTACAAATGTCTCTGCTTTCTTATTGTAGATTTAACAGCATCTATTCCCTATCCACTACACAAAGAATGCTTTACAAAGAAAATAGCATAAACTTAAAAATTCTTAAACAAAACATAAAAAATAGCTTCGTAAAAATTTAATAAATTATTTTAAAAATTCGCATTATTTTATTACGCATTTAAGACTTTGAAAATATTTTAAATGGTATTTCATTAAATAGTTTGAAATTAAATTAAATTTTTTTAACTAAACATGAGCTTTTTATTTGTTCTTATTTTAACTTTAACGTTAAAACAATTTTTCAAAATCTAATGAAAGTCTTATAATAAATTTCATAAGAAATTTGTAGATTATTTTCATAATAATTATAGATGGTAAGTATAAATGCAAAATTGTAATTGATTGAATCACTGATTCCAATATTTTATTGAAATCTAAAACATCATAAACTCGTTTACCCCTCATGTTAAGACATTGTGATATGAAATATTAATTTATACTATTATATTGTCTACGGAGAAAAAAATTAAAAATTATTAAAGTCTATTGATTTGATTAATTTGTTTTCGTATTCTGTGTGTAAAGGGAAAAGATGATTATACTTGGTATAATTGATATTTTAGTTCAGAGCAAATAACTGTTGATTTCAAAACAATGAAATTTCAATATAAATCAATGTTCTGAATTATAAGATTAAAAGTAAAGGACAGAGTACAAAACAATTAAAGTATTATTTCTTAATGCTATGAGTGAATGAAAAAATCATGAAATAAATGTGAAAAGAAAATTATTCGAAATCAAAATAAGTCATCAAGTGTAAGAAATCAATCTTTACGTTGAAAACGAATACAGGCTTTATAGCACAAGCAATGAAAAAATAGAGTATTAATACAAAAAGATATTAAATAATGTTACATATGACTGTAGCGATTTTATAATTGATTATGATATAAATTGTCAGTATTTTTTATATTTTAATAGTATTTTGTGAGATTCTATTAAAATAACATGAACGGTGCAAATGTATCAACATTTCACTGGTACCACATTTACGCTACATAACTCCGTGAAAAACTCTTGAGCATTTCCATCCAATTAGTTTTACTGACCGAAATCATTCAAATCTTACTACTCTTTTAGATTCATAATCTATGCTCAATACACTCATATCCATAAATTAAGGATAATTCAGAATCACACAGAAATTGAACTCTAAAATAAAAATTTCACATGTGTGTGTTGAATTATCACGCATGTGAAATGTTTATTTTAGAGTTCAATGTGTGTGTTGAATTATCACACACATCTTGAAGAATAATATGCAAATTACAAGAAACCACCAGATGGCACCGATAATACGTCACAATGACGAGAGTGAAAGCAAGGAATATGTAAGGAATGGTTGCAAAGAAGTAAAATTGTTGTCAATTAAACTCAAAAGACTACTCTACATTTTCATGATCAGACCAATTAGTACTTATGCATCCCCTGTATGGAACTTTACTAATAAATCTGACAAAAGAAAGCTTAAGAATGTTCAATTCAAGAATTTACGTAAGCACCATACCTTATCACAAACAAGAATATTGCACAGGACTTAAAATTTTAGAAGATTTAACTCATCATATCAATAAACTAAATTAAAAATTCTATGAAATAGCCATAAACTGCAAAGCCTCTAATTTTAATCTCTCATATATTTAAACATAAATATTTAAGGAAAGACTGTAGGTATAGACTTATTACCAATTATTTCCTATACGAAAAAGAATGAGTGTACTATAAAAATGTAATATATATATATATATATATATATATATATATAGACTTTCTTCTCTTATTTTATCTTATCTATTTTGAATTATTTTGCTTAGAATTTTTCAATTATTTGTTAGTATTTGTAATATTTTATATTACTAGAAATCTGTATATTGTAATTTTGTATCTTCACACTTAGAGATTTTCGCTCGCATAGACATGCCTACTTTCAGCTGTTACAGCTGATTGGCTATCTCCGCATTCAAGTTTGTGCTCTCAGTAAGTAAAGGTATGTTATTTCCCTTATGGAACTAGAACAGATGAAGGAGTACAGATTTTTCTTTCAGTCTGGTTCTCGCCGGACTTTCATATGGAGAGGGCCAGGTATCAGTTACCACCAAGAAAACACCATTGAACGACAACGTTACGGTCGTGCAGAATTGCTCTTTTGGGGAGGAATTATTCTGGGTTTCAGAACTAACCTGCATGTTCAGAATGCAACCATGACAGGCCACATCTATCGGGATGTCAATCTGGAACAACATGTACGTTTGTTTCGAGGTACCATGGGTGCAGAATTTCTGTTTATGGATGACAACACCCGTCCTCACCGTGCAAACAATGTATACGAATGCCTTCAATCGGAGAATATCACCCGTATGGACTGGCCAGCATACTCACCGAACTTGAATCCAAATGTGTGGAACATGGTTGACCGACGAATTGCAGCCCGTCTACCCCTCCCACATGTCTACCGGAACTTCGGAGAGCATTGCTTGATAAGTGGTGTAATGTTCCCCAAGATCAGACCGATAATTTGATACTCAGCATGCCTAGGCGTTGTACGACCTTATTGCATCATTGCAATAAGGCCGTACAACGGCTTGGTCGGTATTGCATCATTTGGGAGGCATACTTTGTATTAACCATCATATTAGCCATGTTATATTTGTTTTTGTAAGTAGGTTCTTTTTTAAAAATTTCCTCCAGGGAGTAAAAATCGCAACTTTTTATTAATGATATCAAATATATACCATGTTTTTCGCTTCCATAATCATAAATAGACTTCACAAATAAGTCACCTTTGTTTTGCTTCTGTCTCTTTCTTTGCCTGGATTTCATTATCTTTAATTTATGGACACGAGTGTACATAATACAAAACTTTGTGAAATACTTTCAAGTTTCTCAGGGTGAAAATAATATTATACAAAAATAAAACCTAATATTTTATGCATTTTGTCAACGTGTTGTATTGTGTTGTGAGGATAATATTATCTTAGATTTTTTTTACAAGTTTGTCAATTTTTATGTAACAAATATAATTTTAAAATTACTTGTCTATTTTCAAAAGTATGTAGGTAAATAAAGAGAAAAGTCTTTCTTAAGAGAATTAATTTCCAACACAATAATAATATAGCTATTATTGTTTGAACTACAGGATCATAATATCTTGTTTTCTATTATACATTCATTGTTTCTTCCTTCTAGCTGGAATGGCTAAACTAGAAGTAAAATATGCCAGCTCTGTCCAAAAATCATATGGTTATATAATTCTGACCCTAATAGCAGGAAATGGGGCAAAAGAGAACATCACATTAACAGAGTAAGTCACTTTTTAAATCATGTTACTGAATTAAATTTGTAAATTTATCACAACATCATGTATGTGTAGTATATTTTTTAAATAAAAATTTAGTTTCTTTTGAAACAATTTATGTTTAACAACTTTTAAGAATTACTTCCAATAATAAAAAGAAAACAAAACCTTTGTTTCATAAATATATCCTTACATAACTATTCTCAATCACTGAATATTACCTAAAAATTGCTTTACTTTTAAGATGTTAAATATTCAAACTAAAGTCTAAGAACGGGCAAATTCTTAACCATCTAGCCTTAATTTGGTATATTAAAAGCTGTAAATCATGACTGGAAACTAAAGAATATCATGTATAAGCGCTAGAACATAGAGTACATAATTTTAAAAAATTTCCATAGCTGTGGAGTAAATGCTGAAGTAAAGTATAAACTTTTGAAATATAATGTTATTTCAAATTTTATTACGAATGTTGACACTCTGACTTCATAAAATGTTATACCTTGTATCGCTTTTGGAATTCTTCTAAGGGGTGTTAAGAGTTGTAACTTTTGAATAAATGAACCAAATATGAAGTAAAAGATTTCTGCCGACATCCCTTTGGGAAATATATTCCTTTTTTACTTTAATAATCAAGCACAATTAGACTGAACTATCACCATTCATAGCTAGAAATTGTTTTCAGAAAAAAAACTACATGCCATAATTTATTTATATTAAGTACAACGTTTTATAAAGACTTATCAGCTAAAGTCTTTTTATAAGAATATGCCAGAGAGATAAATTCGCCAACAATTAGAGCAATAAAGTACATATCTCTCATTTTTCGAAAAACTTACTTTTGATCTAACTGTGGAATGTTTAGTTTCGAAAGATACATTATTCCCAATCAACGAGCTCACACAAAATATCCTGTGATATCATACGAACAACGAATTCTTTCCGTAGATCTTCTATCCCATAGGAGATAAACTATCTTAACGTGATACCATTTCAAAGAAATAAACTCCTTGAATCTACATTCATAAGTTGGCAAGATGTTTCATTCAAAATGGTATAACTGATGCTTAATGTAATTACACCATTTCGATTCAAAAGTCTTAATATCTTGCAAAATTAGAGTCGCCAAGTTCAATATTCTGTAAGTTGTGCATTGAGGATCGCTAAAATCAGATTAAGCACCAACGTTGATTGCTTTAATGAACTTCTTTTTCTGAAGTTTTTCTTGACATAAGCAGTTAACAGGTAAATGAACATAACACTATATATTTTTCTCATTTCATATCATCATTTTTTTTTTCGTATATTAGTTGGAATTATATTGCCACTATATTTTCCAATAATGGAAACTCTTTACCTCAGATATAATAAAACAACTCTTCTAGGAAAGATGAAAAGCTTCGCCCTGGAGGCGGGAAAGTCCAGGCATTACCTATTTCTGATGTGATGAAAGACTTAAAATCCATCCAAGTATTATATCTACTGTTTGACGGTTGGTTTACTACTGGGAAGAAAACTTTCGGTTTGGCCTCAGTTACGATTCAAGATAGCGAAGGACAATACCTGTGAGTTATATTTTTTTATATATTTATTTATTTATTTAAAAAAAAGCAACTTATTGTTATAAAATATTTAATAAATTCCTTTTCTTTATTTATATAAACACATTTTTGATAGATTTAGGAGGATATTTATTTATATTTGATGATACATATGGCGTGATGTATGAATGATTTATATTTCACAATTCTAAATTGGAAGAAGAATATGTAAAATTTGTATTTTTTGTGCTTGAATTTCTGTCACTTGTAATTAATATTCAAACACAGTTTCTTCATGAAAAAAATCTGTATAATCTTTTCATTTAAGCCTATTATAGGTTAAAGTTACAGCCACCTACTTCCCAGGAATGCGTTAAAAAAGCATTTTACAGCATCTTTTTCTATCATGTAAATTACACGTTTTTAACAAGTTTAGCATTTTTTTAGTGGGTAGTTGTGTACATTTTTCAATTACATTGTCATAGAATATTTAGAAGCCTTAAAATTTGTAAAGTATGGTGGCTTTTTTTTGAAAAAAGAGATTGTTTGACTCTAAAGCAGAACTCTCTATTTGATTACTTTTTAACTTATTTTCTCCACACCCCACCGCTCTAATAATAACTTTAGAATATATACGAAATCTACGTCACTTATTTCCTTTATTCAGATTTTATATTAATTAAATTTTGTGATTTTCGTACAATAAGACATTAAGAAAAGACTTTATCGTGAAATTTTGTCATGTTGAAAATAGTTTTTGCCACGTAATTTGTATGAAATAGTACAGACTACATTCTCATTTTACATTTTTTAATACTTGATGATTATTATGACCAGATTTCACTCTCTTTATTTTAACAAATAAAGCGAATTCTGATCCTAACAATCATAAAGAACTTTTAAAGTTGAGTTTTATAAAAGATTGAATAATTTTTAATTTTAGCAATCGATGCTAACAATATAATTGTTGAAAAATATTCCTTTACTTTTTCTGCTTTATATATATCACTGTGTAAAATATTTTTATTTGTAGTACTTAACTGTCATTACATTTTTGAAACTTTTAATTGTTTTTTTAATTTTTACAGTTACAAGAGCTGTAATGGTGATCTTATACTGACTAGCCATATTTATGTGACACTAGAGCAAACGAAAGGCAATTGCTGATTAATATATATTTATCGACTATTGATTTGAACCAAAAATTGTAAAAGACGCAAAATGGATTTAAATCAGCAAAATCATGACAACTAATGGAATGCTGTAAAATATCTTGTTTTTTTTTTAAATATAAATAATAAATTTTTTTAACTATGTTTTATTTATGTTTTAATCAACTCAAATTTTATCATAAAAATTTTAATTTATGCTTCAAATTAACTAATAAATCATTATAAAAAAATAATCAGATTGGATTTTCAGTTAATTTCTATATTTTTTATCAGTGAAGTTCTACATACTTTCTGTTACGACACATTAATTACTATAGATTCAAGTTATATATAACTTCTATCTTTATTGCTAATTAAAAAATATATAAAATAAACATTCCTCATTTTAGTAAATTATTAAATATTAGACTACGAATATTATATATTACATTATACTCATTAACGAAGCAGAGCGCATCTTCTTAATTATATATATATATATATATATAGTAGAGCTATATTTGTCCATGAGACTTAACATAAGGGATAAAAAGGAATAAATGTGAGATAAAGATTGACTATGAAAAAAAAAAAAAAAAAAAAAAAAACATCTAGACATTCTTAGATTTTTCCTTAATTTAGTCAAAAGTTTCTTGTCCATATTTCTTGTTTACAAATTTTTATGATCGTGACAAATCTTTACGTAACAAAATAAGTTAATTACAATAAACAATTCATTAATTACAAGTCTTTGTTTTTCAAAGAAACATTTTAACCTGATAATCCCTTTGATATCATTGCTAATCATATGAATATTCACAACACTTACATCAACGTTTGAAGTAATTTTTCAAGCAGTTTTAGTTACATTATCAAATGCAACGTCCAATGAGTTCACAAGTATTCATCGATCATTTAAATACAATTATCTGTAATGGTGATTTCTTATTCATTTTGTTGTCTGATTATGTTTCTTATTGTGAAAATTGCTGCAATCCTATGTTGAATGTAATGTAACAAATTGCCACACCGCCAAGTTATTGTGTGTGTGTGATTCGGAATGCCCTTTTATAGTTCTTAAATATTTTATTTCATCAAAATATGAGACAAGTCAGCAGTAACTATTTAAACATTTCTTGTTTTTATTTTAACCATAATTTAATGTAATTTAATAAAGTTTAAACTGAAATTATGTAACAAAAGACTAACTGATAAATAACATCTATTTCTGAAGCACTTTCAACAAAGTATAATAATTTAAAAAAAAAAAACAAAAACAGATTATTTGTCAAAAATACTTCAATTTTTCAAAAGTTAAGCAACAAATTGAATGTTAACGAGAGTCAAAATAGTAGGCAAATAAATTATATAAATTTTGGAATAGTAAATAAACTGCTAGCATCTCTTAAATACGTAGGAAATCATTATGTAGAAGTGTTGTTGTTCTCGTGTGCTACTTAGGCTGGCAAATTGGGGTGCGCTGCTCCACTTTTCCAACTGAACCTTATTTGGTGTGGAGTCCGACTTCTTCAGCACACACACAAGACATAGGGACCCATTTATAGCATAGGCAACCATTACCACCTCATTCACACACAAGGAAAGGACAAAGACAGGATAGAGAGAGAGAAATTACATCCACGCTTGAACCAGGATTTGAACCCAGGACCTCCCTATTCGTAGGCAGGCACGCTGACCACTAGACAAGTTCACCAGCTATTACGCAGAGTAATTATATTATATGATATTACAAAGATATAAAATTTTCTACTTTTGGAAATCTAAATCAAATACAAAATAATTCCATAATAAATATAATTACTCGAACAACAATATAAGTTTCAAATCGATATCTTTATAATGTTTATTGTTCATAAGTATGATTATATTATAAGTATGATTATATTATTCATAAGTATGATAGTAATGATCAGTAACCACGAAAATAAATTCTAAAGACATACAATATTTGGGGAACAGGTTTAAAATCAATAAAACACTTTCCGATATCTACGCTATATACTTAATATAATTAAATATAAAAAGTGTTCCGACTATCTTAGTTATAATTTCTTATAAAAAAAATATTAGTAAAACTGTTGAAAAAGTTAATGCAAGCAAAATCTGCTTTTAAAATTGAGGTATCGCTAACTCAGGTTACATTTATGCCAAAAATAAGATTGAATACATTATCTTTATTCTCAGAGTTTCGCAGTTCCATTTGATAGCACACATGGTTCTGTGTGCTCAATGAAGTTACTTCTGATTTTAGAATACAAATTGCAGATATGTGCTTCGTTACAGTACTTCAAAAGGAATCTATTAAGCATGTAAAAATGCTGCGAATCACTCTGTAAAGCAAATTGGCAATCATCAGAGAACGAAACAGATCTGCATTGATTTCTAGTCTAATTTATTAAAATACACGACTAATCAAATTCTTTCTCTTGAGGTGAAGAATAGCGGAAGGAGCAATGTCAATCTTGAAGCAGACTTTTATGCAGTCTTCTTTGCACTGTATCCACTGATACTCTTTTTCCTAAAAAAAAAAAAAAAAAGTTAAATGTCATTTATTGAATACGACTACTCTTAGTCTATTTTTGATAGATCTTCGAAAACGAAACCATTTAGATAAAAATCAATTTAAAGACTGATTTATCAAGAAATCTTTGACATCTCGATACATTACGAGTTATATCGTTGATTTACTCCTAAAAGTGTTTTATGTCTATAAAAAGAGATTCTGTAGGCAAATATACCCTCAGGCTTATTTTTAAATTTCACCCTTAATATATTATCATTCTTCGATAAGAGATTACGCTTAAACAATTAGTTTTTATAAGAACTGTGTTCATACCAAACGATGGCAATACGTTTTTCCTGGATAAAGTTACTTTATGTAGCTTTGTAACAAATATATTTCAAGAAATTTTAAATGCTTTTGCCAATTTATCTTAATTTTTTTTTCAATTTGTGACTTTTTTTTTGAAACCTGAATAGATATAAATTACAATGAAATGGCATAATGGGACTATTGTTATAATAATTCAAGGTTATAAAAAAAGCTTCCTAATGTGACTGACATTGTGAAAATGTAAAATTTCAAGAGGTTACATGCAGCAGTCTTCCATAACCATTTCTCTATAATAACCACCTTTAAGATAAATCAGAATTTTAAGATATCTCCATGACCGAAAATTGCCGAGTTAATTTCATCAAGCTTGATTGCCATTGATTTCTGAGCAAACAATTAGTAACTCACTTTTCTCGTGACGCATTTGAGTGAAAGTTTCTTAACGGGCTTTAAGATATGCTTTGCTGAACTATATATGAAAATAACCAATGTTAAACATGTTTAAAATGTTGTTAAAGTATAATAAAAATCTGTTTTCGCAATAATAGCTCCGATAGCTCGTCATGGAATGTTAGGTAAGATAGTTACTAGTTATTTCCTGAAAGCATTATTTAAAGATGAATATTTTTTTTAATTCAAGCAAGATATTATAAATTTTGTAGAATATACGGAAATTTCTCTCTGAATCTGTTGATTTTTCTTATCTCAAATACGAAAGTTCTAACTATTTACTGATCCATTCAGATAAAAATAAGTTTTCCGCTTTACTGTATATTATACGACATAACAGATCAATAACCATTTTATTGTGAAATCTATCTACAAATGGGAGTGGTGATTTATGAATATTATGCCTTTCTTGGATATCACGAATCACATATAAAGGTGAAATGAATTAAGTTTTAGAAAATTATATATATATATATATATTCTATGTTATTCTTTATACAACATAAATACAACATCTGTCTTTTGATAAAGGGCGCATATACCATTGCTTCCAATACAGTCCAACAATTTGGAAAAGCTATCTTGTCTTATTCTGCAACGACTGATAAAATTTGCATAGGCTTGACGCCCTTGACTTTATTGTTTCTTCAAAATTTATTTATTAATTTCAATGGCCTAGTAAATAAGTTTAAAACGTGAATAAAAGCTATTTAATATACAGTCTTTTGAGATCACGTTATCACAATTCAGGTATATTTGGTAGTTTCATGTCCACTTTGAAGGGCTTTAGGGGCTGAAATTTCCGAACTGTAGAAAATGTTTTCATAAAAATGTTTTTACAAAAAAAGTCGTCGACTAGCATTATTATCTTCA
>CM057814.1:57021994-57239494 GCA_030067965.1 Latrodectus elegans | reverse complement strand
ATTTTGTTTTTCCTTATTAACGAAGAAACATGCACAACACTACATCCAATATTTATTATTAAAAGAAAGTAATTTTCTTGATTATGGAAGCAAATGTAATATGTAGTTGCGATATTATTTCTGCCCAGTAAAGATTTTTTCAAGTTAATTATAAAACAAAATACATAAATGAGTGATTAAAATTATTAGATTAAAAATACAAATGTGAGATATTTTCATATGATTAATCAAACTCACATATTAATCTTTTAAAATATGAGAAAGAGGTAAAAAATAAAAACTGATCATTAATTCAAGCATTCAAAAAATATTTATTATTTTGAATTGCAAAGAAAAACTATCGAAAAAAAAATGACACAAATGATCAGTTAATTGTTAGTAATATGTGTTTTTGACCTTTTCTACTGTGAAAGTAGGGAAATTAGTTGTCGATATATATTATGTATAGTTAAATTATATTACGTTTTTGAATTTCTGGTAACTAAATTCTTGTTTGATAAGAGTTTAAATCCATGTTGATTAATACATTTAGTAATTTATGTTGGTTAATATGGCATTGTTAAACCAACAGTTTAGCATTAAATTAATTCTATTAAATTTTTGAAAAATTTTTTATGTGAAACATTTTACTTCATCATGTTCACACTGAGAAGGAAAGAGTTAATATATTAAAAAACAATTAATAAAATAGCTATAAAAGTTTTTTTTCCTGTGATATATTAAGTCGATAATAATCTGATAATTTACCATGTTTTCCTTCTATAAGATATATTTAGCTCATTGAAAACATTAATTTGCTGTTTACACTGTTATTACACATTAAACTCTCTGTTTTACACTCTTTTCATACTCTAAAATACATATAAATTTTTAAAATAAAAAAATTGAGTGACTAACTAAAATATATTATTAATATAAAAAAACATGTGGCACAAAATAAGGGACCTAATTACAATCGAACTCACTTATAATGAGCAAAAAAGACCGCAATATTTACTATTTATGAAAGAAAATGCTCATAAGAAATTGGTTCTTGAAGTTAGTCAAGAAAATTTATACATATTTACAGTTTTATATGTATATTATATTGATCTTTTGTTTTTATGCAGTATAAAATAAGTTAGAGTTCATTTGCTTTGAATTATCTCTTTGTCTATTTCTTGTATTATTGATCTTCTTAGAAGACTTATAGTCCGAAAAAAATCGTCATTTGCATCACTAATTTAACAAAAAGCATGAAGTTTTTTTGCATACTCAAAATCTAGTGAGTATGTTGCAAAAGGAGGATATCAATTCGAAATTCCTCATATTCGTCTCTATACTCACTTTTTATTCATCTATTTTTCATTTACTGTTACTTGAATTTTAGTCACAATGTCAAAAGGAGTCAGCATCTCTGAAGAATTAGTAATGTAGAAAACAAATGCATAGTTCTCAAAGGCTTTGTTTATTACCAAATTTTCCAAGTCGTCTATTTCTTCCTCAGTGATTTTCTTCTCTTAAGAAATGCCCAGTGCAACATTAGGGAAGAGATTTAAAAAAAAAAAATAGCTGTGAGCAGCAGGTTAAAGTCAATATAAATTTTATAAATCACAAAAATGTTATTAGACATCGTCATTTGCAAAGAACATGTAAATATGTCTTAAAAAAAGACTAAATTTCGCTACGGTATTGAGGTAAAAAAAAAAAAATTAGAAGAGCAAATTTACAGAAATAGTTGAACGCAAGACAACTTTGGGCTGCGCTGGAGAATAATTGAGTGATTACAAGGAGATCAAAGTTAGATAGAAATCAAATAATATGTTCATTGTGCTTCATTGTCCGAGACAGCGATTTTCGAAACACTAATTCAGTATTAAAAAAAATTCAGTAATTTAAAATTTCCTTTAGGTTAATTATAAAAAATATTTTTAAATATTGTTTTAAAGAATGATAAATAAAATATCATTTTATTTCTGTTATTTAATTTAATAAGTTTTCCAATATATCTCTTATTGTAATTTGTAGTTTAACAAAACTAATAAATGATCAAAATTTTAATCTTATATATATAATATAATATATATAATATCTTATATATATATAAATAAAGAAAAAATATCAATCAGTATTAGTTATATTCAGTGTTTATATTCATTTCTCAATCTCGAAATAATTTATTCACAAACGTATTCATATTTAAAAATATATAACAAGATATTTTTGAAAGAGCGTGTGTGTCTTTTTAAGTCGGCTTTTATGCCTTTGTGTCTATTAAGAGCTATAGTAAAATCATGACTTATACAGAATACCTTGCGGCTTAAGGGGGGTTAGCTAGCATTAGCTTCATACATACGTTTATGCATAATTAGCATTTGGTATTTCTTAGTAGTTATTTGTTTAACTAAGGTTATATACAAAGAATAATTTTAACAACTATTATCAGTATTCAATGAAGGTAAAAAATTTAAATTATTCAACATAAATTTTAAGAAAGAATTTTAAAAATTTAATAAAGTAAAGTAATAAAAAAGAGACGTAATAAGGTATAAATACGAGAATAAATTATAATATTCTACTTAAAAATCAATGGGAACAAAAAAAAAAGTAATTTTACACTGTAAAAATATATAAATTTCCTTTGCTTTTATTATTATTCAATATTAGATAGATAAAATCAACGACTTCTCATCTATCTTCAATATTTCTTTAGAACTGAATATTAAAATTATTTTGTATTAATAAACAGAAATATCTCATTTTTCGGTTAAAGAGTAAATGCAAAAATTTACGCCTCTGTGTTTGTTTATTATATGAACAAAATACTTTAGATATACCTATGAAAACTGATATCTATATTCACTCATAATACTAGCATGAATGGAATTTAATGTATGTAAACAGAAACAGAAAAAATGAATAGTAAAAATAAAAAATAATTGTAGCAAAATACGTTTTTTTTTATCTGACAAATAACGATTGCAAAATGGAAACAACAAATAATGCCCTTCCAATGTAGAACAAATATTTATTTCAGCGATATTTGTACGGAACTGATTATGGTAGTGAAAAATAACCGTTTTGTTTATTGAAAAACGTATTTTTACTTGATATTCAAAGACCATAATATCAAAAAGTGTGCGATACATTGACATAACCGAACACCTGTTGCATTTGAAAAGAAAAGGGTAGATAATACCAATTCTGAGTCATTAGAAGACTCGTACCTTATATAATTATGTATCACTGCATAATTAATTGCCAACCTCTCTAATGATTGAAGAACATTTATTGAAAAATAAAGACTTATAACTTTTTATTTATTCTAAAAAGTGACTTACTACTTCACTTATAAAACAAAACCTCCAACAAAATGTGAGTTATTCAATGTGAGTTATCAATATACATTTTTTGAACCCTAGGGGCTCAGTAGCTTCATGCTGATTCTCGTAAGATCAGCAAAGTGAAGCATCCTTTGCCTCTGGTGGTAATTGAATGGGTAACCACATTTTCCTTCATTTGGTTGCTAAAGCTTCGTGGACTGGGGATGCATCTACGTTAGGCGGGCAGCAAACCTGGTCACCGTCACCCGGACACGGTGGATGGCCTGTGGACATCCACCAACCATCCACGAGCCATCCACGAAATGACGTCACGTATGACGAAATTGAGGCGGAGCTTTCCACCAAACGAAGTATTCAGCATGTTTAATTTTTTTCATCCACAACCGAGTGACAAGTGTATGTTTACTTGATTCGTGCCGTTTGGACGACATGGAATCGAAGTTTTCTCTAGAAATTGAAGAATTTATAATTGAATATTTTAAAAGTAAGTTTAATTTAAATGGTGAATTTTTTTTAGAATTTTATTTTTTGTTTTGTAATATATATTTATGCTTTTGATTTTATTTAAAAATTATATATTTTTCAATAGGTAACAGGTGCGTGTGGGATCCAAAAGATGAGAATTATTTTAATAAAAATAAAAAATCTCAACTTTATAAAGATGTCAGTGGAGAAATAACTAACAATTTTGAGAAATATTTCTCTGGTAAGATTTCACTAGATTTTTAACAACTATTTTTTCTTTAATTCTTCCTCAGCAATTTGCTTTTTATAAATTTTTTTTAATATTTTTAGTAAAAATTAACTGAATAAAACGTTTTTAATTGAAACTGCATTTTAAACACTGCAGAAATTTTAGTTTGAATAATATACAATATATTGTTATATTTATTACTACTTTTATGAATGTATTAAATGCTTGAACTTTAATATGATAAATAAATGTATTTCTATTTTTTGAGTTTTTATTTAAATATTATGAAACAGACTATGAAATGAAATATAATTATTTATTAACATTTTAAAGAACTGTGAACTTTATCTTAAATAATTTGCATGTGCAGTTGAATTAATCTTTAGAAATGTTATTTAAATTTTGTGCTTGTAAAAGATTAACTATTTTAGAACTCTATAATATTTGGATCCTTAAAGTTCTTGATAAAAAAATTTTCACTATGTAATTTTATAAGAACATTTACAGCTTGTTAATACAATAATCATAAATAAAATTACTCTCCAAATTAATACTTTTCATTAAATTTTTATCAGTTTGCATGTGTGTAATCAAGTGCTTAGTGTTTCATCTCAACCAATCCATATGGAAATTGTCTTATTACAATTATTTTAAATATCTCAGTATGGAATTCTCTCTAGCATTGTGTTAATATTGAACATTTTATAATTTATTTGTTAACTATTTTTTAAAGATAATTTGAAATTTTTTTTTTTTCAGTTGAAACTTTGAAAAAAAAGTGGAAGCATTCACTCCACATTTTGTAGAAATTTTTATAAAGATTGCCATTTAATCAGTTTTCAATAAATAATTCTCTGCGTACAAAATAGTTTCTAAAAATTGATTTTTTTCAACCAGCGTAAATGAATATTTTAATTGAAATACTGAAATTTACTACAAAACTGATATTAAGTATACTAATGCATGTAGTTTGATGTTATAATGTGTAATGAAAATATTATAAATGTATATAAATTACAAACACAGGGGCATTTATTATTGTATGTTCTTTTTTAGTTTGATAGCAGCACTCTGAGTGCATATTCTGAAGAAGTGGAATCCAATGCTGATGCCCCAGAAACAAATAAAGAGATGTTAAAGAGATGCTTCAATGTAATGAATGAGGCAGCTGCGAGTTTAAAAAAACCTCCAGATGAAATTGATAACTTCTTAAGCTACATGAATGTAGTAATTAGAGATTTAAATAAGGCTAAGCAACATGCTTTCATGTTGAAGATGCACTATGAAGTGCATTCTTTAATTTCTGAGGAATAAAAAATTATTTTATAGTATACTGTGATTGATTTATTAAAGTTTAATCTATAAAGAACTATTTTCTTGTACTTTTGCTATCAAAACATATATTGAGTTAATTAATTTGATGATTGCTTACTTTTTTATAATGTTAAAGATTATTTAACAAGAAAAAGTTACACTTTATATACTTATACATTTTTTATTCACATTTAATGTAATAGATACAAAGACTTTAAATAGAAGTTTTCTTCAAGATAAACCTGTAAAGACACAAATAATTGAGTTAAGTAAATTTCACAAGACAATATATTGCTCTATATATAAATACAATAGATTACAAGATAAATCTTACTAGTAACTGCACACCAACAAAATTATGTATATATATTTTAATTATTCGCAAAAAGTTAAATTGATTTAAAACATAATGATTAAATTGTTAGTGACTACATTTTGTGATTTAAGTTAAAGTATGAGCTGATTTTATCACAAAAATAATGGATATATTTGTTCTCTTTGTTTGTCAGAGTTTAAATCAAGCTTTTTATTCAAGATAATTATATGAATTTTGTTACAGTTATATTAGATCCAAAAATTAATTCAATTTTTCTTATCAATTCACAAACTTTTAGAATATTCAGCAATTAAATCATAATTCTTATTCAAATTAAGAGAAATATTCCTTATGTATATAAACCTAACCTAAAAATTTTCTGAATTCTATGAATAAATTTAAATCAAATAAAAGAATTATGTATACATATTTTAATCATTCACAAATAAAAAAATTTATTTCATTCATGCATCAATCTTGTTGATTTAGAGAAAAATAATGATGGAAATAAAACAATCTAAAATGTTATCATGATAAATATTAAAAGTATCATTATATAATTCAATGTCAACAAATTCATTATATAATTTAATTTTGGGCATGATTATATTTTTCGAAATCAAAAATATATACAAGAATAAGAATGGAAGTCAAATTGTAAATAAACTTTCATTGGTTAATATTTCGAGTAACGTCATTAATCACGTGATTGTTTCGTGTTTGGCTGGTATACCAGACACCAAAGATCCACAAAACAGACACCAATGAAACACCATCCACGAGCGACGCGGTGCACAGGTTTTCTGCCTGCCTTAATCTTTGATGCTCAAAGTCTTTCCGCTAGTGTGGCGTGGTGGGTACCCGTTTAGGTGTAACCTCGTCATCTGACCCTGGTTCAAAATTACTAGGTTCTGGGTGATATGCGAGAATTCCACACAAACCCGTTAACACAATTCGGCTGTCACCTGTACCGATATGTGTGTATATGCATGTTTTTTCATAGAAAAAAGTTTCATTTAAAATAAGATATAATAATTCTTTCGCTTTGTTTTTTAATTGTAAAAACTATTTTGTAAGAAGTATAACATTCCAATTATACATTTCGTAATCTCAAGAGTTTTTAATTTGCTAAAATTCTGTATTCATTACTTACTTATTACGGAAAAAAATTTTTCCACCTATGCGATAGAAGTTAATCGAGAAATATTTTGAGATGCAGCTTCCATTTAACGAATATTAAAGTCGTATTTCAGCTCAAAAGAATACTGAACTGCGAAAATTATTCAAAATAAAATTTGTACTAAGATATAATAATATAAAAGAAAATTTGGTTATGATTAAAAATAATGGAACTAATAACAGACATGCATTTGTAAGTAATCGTGAAACAGTTACAACCATTTTTAAATGAAAAAATTTGATTTTTAGCTTAAAATGAGAATTTTAACTTGCAGATGAATTTTTTTGATAGTATTAAATATAAATAAAAAAAATGCATAAAAAATAAAATACAAACATTAGCATTGTTGCTGTTTATTTATGTACAATTTAATTCTCTAATAACAGATGCATGGAAATATTTTAGATTTTTCCTTACTGTTTCTCAACCAGTATTCAATATAGTTATCCATACCGGGAGTCATTTTGTGGGTGGAAAGATTAATCGAAGACTGTAGTACAACTATCGTGGTTGAAGCCTATAGTTTATTATGACCCTGACTATTTCAGAGGAGTCATCAGAAATTTGGTTTCATCAAATTTCACCATCACAACCACACCAAAAATAGTTTCACCGGAAATTTAGACGTAACCACACAATAAATATAATTATTTAACTATCCGAATTAAGATACGCATTTCTAAAGATGTAAACATCTTTAGACTAAGCAATAGTATTATTTGAAATTCTTTTATTATATTTTGAATCTGAAATTCAGTTTAAATATCATATATTTTTTTATTAAAACAAGAAGGTAAAAAATAATAATAAAATAAGGTAAAAGCTTTCAAAATATTCCAAAAAAATAGAAAAGTTAAATTTCTTAGAAATAGCATTTCTTAAATAATTACTTTATTCATCTCATTAACTAAGAACAATTTTAGTTATTACTAAAGAATCAGGTAAAATCCAAAGTGAACCTAAATGACAAATTCACCGAAATTTAAAATTATTTTTTTCTTTTAATGACTTATTTCGAAATTTACTACGAATTTTACATTTCTTAAATCTATTGATGTTTTACACTGCATTTTTGATTTTATCCAATTAACAAGTTTTCCAGATTATTGAAGCAAAGCATTTTAATCGAAGATGTGTTAGTTTGAAAAATACTCTGTTGTTCATACTTAGAGCAAAATAATTTCTTTTTCTATAGCAAATCTTGAACTAATATTTCTAATCACCATTTAGAATATCTACCATAGAAATTAAACAATGGATGCAATTGTACAAAAAAGATGTTTTAACTTTGTTCCCCCATATATATAAAATTTTTAAAAAATTACTGAAATAAATTATTTGTTCTAGACAGAAAAATGAACTCTCGAAATGCGTTTATGTTATCATTTTCAGCCCATATAATGGAGAATTGTGCATTTTATATATTTTAATGAATTTAAAACTCAAATAGTTATTAGACATTTATTTATAAAAGATAATTTATTCTCAAAATTTTTATACATCTTCTGCACTTTTTCGGACAAATAAATATTACTCATTTCTTTTTTGAAATTTTATTTAAATATTTTATATTATTATAATAAATTTATTGCAATATAAATGGTGAATTAATTTGCCTCCAGCAATTATGCTTAAATGACTTGCAACAATCTTCTATAGTTAGCCTGCGCTTTACGTAGTATTAAAATTAAGCATCATATACAGGTGGTTATGAAAATAATGGAAATACTTCACTATACTAATATATATATATATATATATATATATATATATATATATATATATATATATATATATATATATATATATATATATATATATATATATATATATATATATATATATATAACTCTTATTACTATAGTATTTAGCAGACATTGACAAGCAGCACAACTTTGATTCGCCTAAGAATCGATTCATACAAGTGCTGAAAAATGCTTAGAAAAATATTGTGCCCTTTTTCACGGAATATTGCGAAATTTCTAGGAAAGATGCAGATGGAGAATATCGATTCCGTATTGAACGCAACAAAATAGACCGTAACGGTTCAATTATAATTGAAATTGGTTGACTGTGAGAGCCAAGATAGTTTATAAATTTCATTCTTGTTTTCATTAAACCATTGGATATTGTATTGGAGAAGTCCCGCTAAATGGATAGGTGTTTTATAATTTAAAAAAATTTCATTTCTTAATGGAAACAAAGTTTGATTCATAAGATAGACGTGGTCAGCTGAAATTTCTTTATAATTCCCTCCGCAAACCCTTCTTGGATACGACTGATCCAGCTAAAAACCACTACTTGGCTACTCACACCCATGTTTGACAGTTGGAAGGAGACAATCAATGATCATACGATCACTTTTCCTACCCTCCAAACATCACTCGTCTTGTAAAAAATGCTTGAAAGATGATTAATCAGATCTTCTACTTATCAGCTTTTGTAATAGAGATACTATTGCAAACAACGTTTGGTATTAACATCTGTGGCTTATAGGAACTGTTGTTCTGACATAAGCGTTCCGTTTGTGAAGGTGCCTTCTAACAGTAATCATTGACACAGGAGAATCCAGATGCTGGTTGCAATGAAGTGAAAAACTATAGCAACTATAGCAAATGCAGCCACATTTTCTGAGTTCTTCGCTTTTTAGACATTAGACAATCCTCTTCAATACCCTTCATCTCTTTTACTGAGCTTCTTTATTTGTACAGTATTTTGATTTGGCGAGTTGGTCTTACAACGCCTCTGTGAGTATGCTGCCATGACTTTAAAAGCCGTATCTCTAAAAATGCGAAAAAGTTGAGATGTTTCGGTCAAACTTGCCTCAGCTAGATAGAATCCAACAATTTTCCTTCTTTATAATTCAGGTTAGTCCGACATTTTAAGCTTTTGGAAAAAAAAAAATCCAAGATTTATGGCATTTTAATGAAGCTACCACATACTACCAGAATATATATAATTCTATTAATAAAAAAATGGTAGCTATTATCATATTGTAATGCTTACGGAGCGCATTCAAACATGTCGCTTTTATTCACAGGTGTTTCTATTATTTTAATAATCACCTATATATAAACATAATTACTCTAAATAGATGTAATTAAGTATTTTTATAGCAATAAATTTTTTATTTTCCTTTTCCAAATAACATATTTTCAAATGTTTCCAACTTACTGACTGTTGAATAGAAAGCTGGACTCCCAACTATGCGGCTGCTGGCTCAGCCCGATTTTCAAGTGAGTTTATTATATGAGATTTGTCAAAAAATATTTTTTCTGAACATTTGCTTTAAATTTTTATTTTTCATTTCATAAAAATATATATCTAATAAATCTGGAAATATCTTAGAGAAAAACCACTCGTCTATTAATATATACTACTTTTAAATAGGGCCAAATATTTCATCATCCATACATGTCCGACAAAAATAAAGAAACATTTCAGAAAATTTGATTTAAATATTTTCATATTTATAAATTAGTTTAATGTTTATAATAAATGAATCAAAAATTCTTTATCAAGGTGTTTCTCATTTTAATATTATTAAGCGTCTACAATATTTTTGTTCCAAAAATACTAAATTCTCTGGTTGGATAAGATAGTTCGAATATGATTTGAAAGCAATCATCATTACTTTTCAAAGTAAAATTTTATCTTAAGATTTTATTTATAAAATAATTTTCACAGAATATAGAATACAGCTAATTTTCACAAATATTTAAAAAAAATTACGATATTTAAACGTGAATTCTACACACAATGTCTTCTCTATTCCTATCAGTTCTCACAGATTTTCCTTTATTTTCACACAAACTTAATATTTCTCCTTTTTATAATTCATTTCTCTTCTTCAAAATGCCTCATTAAATCTTTCAAAATATTTATTGATTTGTTAAAAATTGGATGACAACTTACCGAAAATTTTTGTTTCTTAGTAAAAAATATTTTCACAAATTTTTTTACTAAAAAAAAGAAAAATCTTTGAACATTTTCCCTTGTTTCATTATAATATTTTTAAATGATAAATGAATTTTTTTCGAAATTAAAAGGTACAAATTACGCCACACTTGAAACGTCAGCATGAAATATGTATGAAAATAGTTTCAGATTATAATATTTACTGTTTAATTATTGCTTGTACGAAAAGGAATTAGTGCAGAAATACTTTTGTGACGCTTTGCTTATTTTCATTTTTATTTTTAATATAAAAAATATTAATATTTAGAATTATTATAGAAAAATGCTAAAAATAGTTTTTCTAATGGAATTTTTGCTATAGCCTTCTTAATAGAAATTACAGAAGAGTTTCATTTTTATACATATTGATTATACGAGTGGAACTTTTTTCTTTATATTTTCTAAATATTTTGATGACTTTTTCAAATTATGGGAGATTTAATTTCATTTCCGCATGCTTTCTGGAACAATACTTTGATTTGTTAATGATTCAAACATATTTTTGCAAATCCTGGAATAAAATAGTGATCAATATTGTATTTAATACCACTTCTCTTGAAGAAAAAAGTAGATGAAAAAGGATTAAATAAATTAGAAGTAATAATCACTAAAGAAACATAAGTAGATCATAAAATAAGAAAGAATTATTTTGAAACACAATAATAGCATTGTAACCATAAATTGCAATGAAATATATGAAAAATTTATTAAAATAATATAAATGAATAATTCATTAGATAAAAAGTGAAAACTATAAAAACCTGAATGCATCAAAATGGATTGAAAAAAATATGCAAAGTGAAAATAATTTCTCTAAAAGAAAAAAGTTCTTATTTTCCTGGACTTAATTTTTTTTATATATAATATTTCCTTAATATATCATTTTTAGCCTAAATTCTAATTACTTTAAATTTCTTATAATTTTTTTTATCAAAAAATATATTGAAATTTAGGCAAACAAATTATTAAAAAAACAAAATAAAATATTATTTTTATTCACAAATTATTATTGAAAAAGTACATCATTTCCACCTAAAAAGTAATTTGTGATTCTCACAACTCTCTAATGAAATATTCAGAAAATCACATTTCCCAAAAAGATAAAAACATAACACATTTTTTTTTATTCCAGTCAAGTAATTTTACTGCCTCAATTTTTTTTAACCAATACTAACTGCAAATTTTTATCTATTCAAAATAATATGGAAAATTTATTAAAATTTTTACAATGTATTTTACTCAACAATTTACAAATATATTCTCATATCTATTAACCGTAAATGGGAATTTTAAATTCTTATTTTTTTGTGCGTTTAGTTAAAAACAAAAATATATACCACAGAAAATTATAGATAGCATAAAATATAATTATAGAAAGCATTTTGTATAAAATAAATACTGAAAACAAAATTTATCGGCCCGACAGTACCTAGTTGGAAGGCAAAAGCCAACAGTGCCTATGCTATTTTCACGATTGAGAGCTCGGGTGTGCGAATCACATATCCACTTCAGGGGGTCAGTCAAGCATTTAGCTCCCAAACATGCTTGATACTCAGTTTCATTTACACACTGACGAGACGAAACCCTTGCCCAAACCAAGGATAGAACCCATGCTTTGGAAGCGCGAAACGCTGCTATTACGCCACCGAGATTCGTATAGTGTATATGATGTACAAATCATATAAGAAAAAAATTCTGTAAATTCAAAACAATAATCTCTCTTTAATTATTAGGAAATCATTAAAAACCAATATCAAAACACATATTAAAGTAACATAAAATAAAAAATTTAAATAATATTCTATGCTGAAAATTCATCTCAAATGGAGGAAGTAGGATATGCATTGGATACGCATGAGCGGTTGTAAATTAAATTTTTTAACCATAACCGTTATTTAAAAGTAGATATGATTATAGGATTTTGTATAAACAATAATTTCATAGTGTTTTTAATTTTTGATCATTTACAATAATAACATTTTATATTAAAAATTTTTATTATTGATTATTGTAATCCGTCACAATAACAATTCAAAGAGTCAATTCATCACCAGGCGACGCTTCTGCTCTTGGTACTTGTCATGTGACCAATTACAAACGTAGATTAGTTACATTATACGTACTTGACATGTGACTTTGACGTCATATGAAGTGAATCAATTCAGTGTCTTTTGTATATTCACCATTAAAAATATTATCAATTGTAAAATAAAATTGTGAACAAAAATCATTTTAATTATAAATAAAATTTATCAGTAATATTTGAAATATTTTAATTTTATATCATGAATTATATATATATTTCATATTAGGATTTAACTATTATGAGATTTAATGAAGTTTAGAATGTAATTCATTATGTCACTACGTATCGTTTTTATTAAAATATCAAAGTGTTTTGTATAAATTGCATTTTTTACAAAATCGTTTTACTAATATGGGATTCAACTAAATGATTAGAGACAGCCATTACAATTCCTTAAAAATTACTTAGTAATCGCTTGTACAATTCCGGTATTTAAATATGTTGATGAAAAACCATCTCTAAATTCAATATGTTTGATAAATATCATAAAACTAGTTTAACAAGTATACATATTTACTGTCATCTTTTACTTGAAATGAATACAAAATATATAACTTAAAGAATGACATTTATTAAATGAAGAATCCTTCCTCTGTATGAGTATTTTTATAGCGTCCTTCTGAAAAAAATAAGTTTTATTATTTCTGATGTGTGTGTGTGAAATAGATGATTACAGGTTATACATTTCCTTAATCTTAAAAAATGAAATTTTAAAAAAGCTATCTGATGTCTAGAGCTGTCATGTACTAGTTTTATTGATTTTCTCAAGCACACACAATTTATCGTTCGAGAATCTTACGAATTGCTTCTAGTAAATTCCGAATTCCTATCTGATCTTCTCAGCCATTGACATAATGACCTAAAAGCATTCTTGAGAAAAGTTTGAGTGTGAACTTAATATATGCTAAATTAATTGAATTCCTGAGCCTGATTCTTCATTATTTCCTATTTTGTCATAAATAGATGGCATTATTCATTACAAAACCGGGCATTTATTGTCAAATTTGGATTTTTTGCTTCGTGAAGCAATGAATTAACGTAAAACATTAATTAATGTAAGCGTTATTTAATGTAAAACACTTATTAACTTAAAAAGTAATAAATTAAAAAAATTGGTGCCAATAATTTAGTTCCATTAATCTCTATTTTGTTCTGTTGTTGCAGGAAATGTTATTTTTGAATATATTTCGTTAATAAACTATTCAATTGTGTATTTAATTAGCAGGACAAATGCCTTAGTTTTCTTAGGCCTTGATTTTTGGTAAAAAGCATGTACCTCTTTTTTTTTTAATGCAAAATAATAATAATAATAATAATAATAATAATTTAGAAAAGTAATAAAATTGACTATTTTTTAATGAACTTATTATTTGTGTGTTAAGATTCGTTTTAAATATTGTTTTTTATCGCAAAATGAAGTCTCATATAATTTAGTTAAAAATAAATTTGAATGCAGTTTAGAATGTAGAATAGAAGAAAATCACATTTATTTGCTATGTTATTAAATATTTAAATTGAGTTTTCTTTCATCGATTTCTAATCTATTTCAGATCGGCAGAATATTGAGAAAACCAGAAACAAGTTCGCTGCAATAAGCAAAACTACGCTTTTTCAAAAGTCAAAAAAAAAATTAGTAAATATCATTATTTAGAAATAAATGAATGAAAAATAAGTGCACTATAGAGCGTAGGAAGAAAAGAAGATATGATACTGTACATTTTTCATTCTATCTCCAGCAGTTAACCTGGATTTAAAAGGTGTGAAAAAAGCAGACTTTTCTTGAAGCGAACAAAGCTTCGGAAAGCATCTTTGCTTAAGTTGTTTTGCAGTGAGTTCTAATAAGCGTTATTTATGATTTTAAGTAATTTCAAATGCTGTAATCAACATTTCCAAAATGAAACAAAACTTTTATCCCAATTTGTGAAGCTATTCCCATTTCGATCCTGTGTGAAAATTAAGTGAAAACCGAATGAGGATTTCATTTAAATAAATGAGTATTTTATATGAACCTGGCAAAAGCAACACAAATACGTAAGCTAATAACAAACATATATAAATACAAAAAAGCAATATTAGTTGCTTTACATTATACGCATTTAAATTTTAAAAATAAAAGACATCTCTTTCCAAATTATCTCTCTCCAAAATTAGGACTTTCCAAAATAAAAAAAAGATTTTTTTAGAAAAGGTAAAACTTCTTTCGCTTTATTTCCTAGTGTTTCAAAAAAATACTTTTCTTTTCAAAGCGAAATTTATTCTTTAATTTACAAATTATTTGAAAAATATATTATAATTTGATTGAGTTGTTAAATAATTATAACTTGATTTGATTGAAAGAATACCTTCCTAAGGTTGGGTATTCTTTCAATCAAATTAAGATTATGGAATGTATCTAAATTCCTTTCAACACGCTATTAGCTCCAAACCATATTTTAAAATACTTGAGTTAAAAATTGTTAGAGTTAGAAACTTCAGAAAATATTTATGAACAATAAATAATATTATTAATATAAATATATATATAACAAAATGATATTTATTGGGCAAATATATTATACTATAAATAACAAGTGATTAAATTTTCAAAAAATTTGGCTGGATAGATCCTGAGAAATCAGTACCCAGAACAACCACCTCTGGCAGTAATAACAGCAGTTATACGCCTGGGCATTGAGTCACACAGAGATTGGATTGCATGTACAGGTACAGATGCCCATTCAGCTTCAACACGGTGCCACATTTCATCAACCGTAGTGACTGGCGTTTGGTTACGAGCCAGTCGTTCGGCAACCATTGACCAGACGTTTTCTATAGGTGAAAGATCTGGAGAACGTGCTGGCCAGGGCAACAGCCGAACATGTTCCGTATCAAGGAAGGTCCGTACAATACCGGTAACATGTGGTCGGGCACTATCCTGCTGAAACGTAAGGTTTCGCAGGGCTCGAATAAAGGGTAGAGCCACGGATCGTAACACACCAGAAATGTAACGAGCACTGTTCAAAGCACCGTCAATGCGAACAAGATGTGACCGAGACGTGTATCCAATGGCACCCCATACCATCACGCCAGGTGATGGGCCAGTATGACGATGACGAATGCACGCTGCCAGTGTGCGTTCACCACGATGCCGCCAACACGGATGCGACCATTATGATGCTGTACACAAAACCTGGATTCATCTGAAAAGATGACGTCTCGCCATTCGTGCGCCCAGGTTCGTCGTTGATCACACCATTGAAGGCGCTCTTGTCTATGACGCAGCGTCAAGGGAAGCCGCAGTCATGGTCTCCAAGCTGAGAGTCCATGCTGCTGCAAACGTCGTCGAACTGTTCGTGCAGACCCTTGTTGTCTTCCAAACGACCCCGTTTCTTGACTCACGGCTCGTGACGTGGTTGCACGATCCATTACGGCCATGCGGATAATATGCCTGTCTTATTGGCTGCTAGTGATGGGTGGCCGTTGAGATCCCGCATGGCGTTCCGTATTACCGTCCTGAACCCATTGATTCCATATTCTGCTAACAGTCATTGTATCTCGAGTGACGCGAGCAGCAATACTGCGATAAGATAAACCGCAATCCCGGTACGCTACAATTCTACCTTTATCAAAGTCAGAAACGTGCTAGTACGCATTTCTCTTTCTTACACGAGGCGTCACAACAACTTTTCACCAGGCAACGACGTTCAAATGCAATTTGTGTATGAGGAACCGGCTGAACAATTTCCTCATTTAAACACAATGTAGGTGTCGCTACTGGCGCCTGCTTTGTCTGAATGCGCTGAAAAGCTAATCATTTGCATATCACAGCACCTTCTTCCTTTCTTATAAATTTCACGTCTGTAGCATGTCGCCTTCTTGGTGTAGCAATTTTAATGTCCAGTAGTGTAGAACAATTCATGAAAAGCAATGAATGACCAATAATAAGTTAATGTTGGCAAAAAAATTAACTACCGTAAATTGTAGCAAATTTTTAATCACCATTTTTTCCAGTTCTCATATCTTGCATTACCGAATTTGGCACTTAAAATTCAAATTTGTACGTAAGCATTTCTGGATTAGTATTTGATGGAAAAGAATTCATTTTTGATACCTAATAACATTGTGGTTTATTAGGAATGAATCGGAGAAAAAATAAAAATTATAATTTTGTTTGTATAAATTTCCAGAAGAATATAATTGTATTTAAATATTATCGATTTCCATTGTATAAAGCCAAACAGAATTCTATACTATTAGAAGGCTACATTTAAATGGCGGTGATATTTTTTCTCATATCTACCCCATTATGTTTTAAATAAAAGTATTTGATTTCTTATTAAAAATTCTTTTAAGTTTTTTATCAGAAATTTCCTTTTTATTTTGTTGCTTAAAAATCTCAAATTCTGAAATTTTATCGTAAGCTTATACTACAGAAAAAGTATGTGTTTTATTATATACTCGTTAAATAAAATCTGAAATATATATATATATATATATATAATATATATATATATATATATATATATACTTTTGTTTTTTAAAAATTTTAAAAATTATATTGCAAAATATATACTTTTAAGTATATATGAAAAGGAATTCTAATTAGGATAATATATTTTAAGAAATTTTTAGATCGTTATTTCTTAATTAAATTGTAAAATTTTAGGCAGTTAATTTTATTTCTTTTTATAGCCTTTTTTTAAAAAAAACTTTTTATTGTTCCTATCTTTGAAAAATCAACTCTTTTTATTTTTGCGTTTTTATAAAATGGCAAGATTAATGGTTTAAAATTATCTCCATTTTTACTCCATTTCTTACATGGTTGCTATCGTTTAGAAGAAGCCAATAAGCATCTACCAGGTTTTCTTAACAAAAATTCCGATATCAACGTTAACCTCAGCTTGGATAAAGAAAAATTGGAAAAGACATCACCGTGATCGCAATGTTCATTTATTTTTTAATCCTTTATTGAGTTTTTAAAGAACTACATTTCAATTCAAATTTCTGTCATTTGCATTTGATGTGCTTGTTTTGAATCTTGATATCAATTAAAATAAACTTATAGTTCGAAAATTATAAAATAATTATTAATTTACATATAAAATTTTCAGCAAGAGTGGAATTGTATTTTAATGCTTCGTTTCTATTCCAATCACCAATAGCATTCTATACCATCATAAGTTCATTGCAACGATGTGATGGAATGTGATAGCATCATATGGGCTGCAATGACCTTATGGTGTCATGACATGCTCGCAATGAGATGTCATATGATGTGTATCCGATGGTGTGAATATTGGGCTGCGCTCAACTCCCTGTATCTAGTCTGAGTTGGGCTTTTCCAGTTAGCTGGAAGTAACCGTGTAGAAGTCTTCTTGATTTACAAGAAAGCACCTAGTACAAGACCTTCAAATACTTGACCAGCCGCCTCCAGATGTTCTACTTGGAAAAAATTGTGATCTATTTAACGTGCCTTGTCTCTTTTAATGAAAACAACGGATTTTTGACAATGACGGGAATTAAATTCATCATCTGATAGTGAGAACGACGCGCACAAGAATCATTAGGTGCAACACAGGCATGTCTGTAGTTCGGATCGAAGACATGAATTGAAACAACATGGAATAATTTGCAAATTTTTTTTTTGATAAATATCATTAAAATATAAAAATATAAATATAAATTTGATTTATTACAATTCTAAATAGTTAGAAATATAATAATCAATTCAATAGATTTTTAGTTTAATATTTATTTTGTGTAAGAATATTTATAAGGTATGTTGCTCAAAATTTACTTTGAATATTCAACTGTAATCGTACAAGTCCTCAAGTGAAAAATAATTGTAAAATTTCAAGACATATTAAAAATCAAAAAATTTTCAATATTGTAAAAATTTTTTATTTTTGAGTATTTTCTGTTAAATAAATTTTCTTATGAACTATGATGTGATATTTTGAAAACATATTTTCTTTAGCACATTATATTTTTGCACATTTATTGTTTTGATCATAAAATGTTTTATTATTATTTTACTGATAAAATTTCTGAATTTCCAAGTGCAAGAATGAAATATTTAAGACGATAACATTCTAAATGTAATAAGCAGTAAGTCCTTTCGAAACGCTCTAAGCAAATTAACGAAATTTTGCTATGGGCACAAAATTATTAGTATTTACAAATATAATATTCTCTCTATTATATGAATAAAATTGTAGTTTTACATATTTATTAAGTATGTAAAAGACCACACTTTTCTATACAGTTAAGGAATTATTTATTTGAGGAAAACAATTATGGCCTCAATAATAGTAATCCCTTATTTTTTTGCAGTTTAGTTATTCAAAGAAAAGAGAGAGCAATTTTTTTACTGTAAAACGTAGACTAGCAAAATGCAACAGTATCAAAATTCATAATTAATAAAGCGTTACAAATTAAGAAATGGATAATATATCGCACCTTACATGCTCTTGCGATGAAAATTCAGTGACATTTAATTCTATAAAAACGCCTTACTTATTTTAAGGAGCAATTAACGATTCCTCTATTATTTTTCTTACTATCGAAAATCGCTCCAATTTTGACCCAGTCAGAGATCCGTTGTATTCACTAATGGGGACTGATGCATGTAAAATATGTTGTGGCATAAAACTAAAGGTATGAGAAGGGAAGTTTCCCTGTTAGTGTGAAGTTCTAACTATAATCAAGCAGCAAACTTTGTTGGACAAGGAAAGTGATTATTTCCTATTCCATAACAATATAGCTAATTTTAACTCTTCATTTTATTGTATTGCAATATTATTTTCATCATTTTAGTTTAAAAGAGTAAATGGGGTCTTGAGCAGCAAACGGATGCATAAACAGATAGAACAAGAAATTAAAGGGAATAACATTTTATAGGAAAACAAAATTTCGTTTATTCATAATCTTCTCGTAATATATTTAGTTATTATTTAATATATTAATGTTTCGAAAAAAATGATAGCATTATTTTTTCTTTTATAAAATTATTAAATAATCATATTGTTTTTTTTTTTTTTTTGTTTTTTTGTTTTTTTTTTTAGCGAATTTTCAGTTTAGCGAAATATTGAAATTCATTCTGTATACAAAATACATCGGTATCTAATCACATGAAAATAAATAAGTTGTTAATTTTCCTGCATAATATTTTTTTGTAATAATTAAGGCTGTAATATCACTTAATATTAATAACTATAAAGTGTTTCATGTAAAAACATTGATCACACTAAATCTGTAAAAATTCTAGTTTATTTTTTAGTCCCTTTATAAATATTAAGAAAAATTTAAAATCTTCAGTTTTAATAATAGAATATTTTTATGATTAAATGAATCATTTGTCATTTCTTAACAGTCACGCTTGATCTCACTGATTAGCTTAAAATATTATGCTTCACTTAAACAAAATTTATTAACGAAAACTTTAAATAAATATTCTATAGAATTTAGCTTTTTTCGTTTCTTACACTGGTTTCGTTTCTTACTCAGGCTAGTGATTTTTAAAATTATTATAAAATGCTTAAAGCATAAAATTTGCTATAAGAAAAACGTTTATTTTAAAAATATATGTCCTTTTAAATTTATACTTAAAACGCAATTTGTAAACAAAAAATGATAGAAATACTCGAATCAAATTTACGCTTATGCATTTGCAACAAATATTTAATTTTTTTTCATTTAACAATTTTGTCATGAATATTAAAGCTAACACTTTAATGTTGCAAGAATATCCAATGTAGAACATTTTATGCTTTAACCAAGATGGCGGCAGTGATCAAACACTATTTGTCTGCTTCTCAACAAATAGCTCTATAGGTTGCAGTTTCAGTCATAGTATTCCGATAGTCTGACATGTAGTGTGGAGAGGATTGTGCCAGCTCGAGTGTTAACTGCTTCACTTAACTTGGTTAAAAATGAAGAAGTGCTTGCCTATGTTTTTAACATCATTTCTGTCGGCAGAAACAGTTAGCCGGAAACGTATATCAAGCTAACATAAACAAATTTCCTAGTAGCCAGTAAATTTATTTCATTATTGAATTCCAAAAATTGTATGGCCATGAAAGATAAATTAGACACCATCGAACATGTAAAAATAGATTACGGAACTTTCAAATATATTTTAGTTAAGGTATATGATCCAGAGGATGAAGACAACACATTTAAATATATTGTGCGAGGATCTTGTGATGCTGAATATCATGGTAATTAATTAGAAATTAAAATATTTTACGTGTTGATTGCATTTTCTATGACACTAAAAATTTCAACCGAATTTTATGATAGTATGTTGATTAATACTTTCGCTAAACAACCATCTTTTGCACATTACTATCATATTATATAAGAAGAAATATTTTCCATTCTTAAGAAAGGATAACGAAAAAAATACTTCTTAGTTCTTTGAGATTAATCACCATCAATCACTGTTATAGACATCCCAAAACTAAACTTTGCTTATGTCTGCCTTTTCCTAAATGAGAATCTGTAAAAATTAAGTGTGTGAAGATTTTCTGAACCTAATTTATTTATATTTTTAGGGAAGTTGGCCCCCAAATTAATATTCAACTAGGTATAAAAGAATTTTGCAGTCTATTGTAATTTAGATTTCAAACTTATGCATGGGTGGAAAAGTAAGCAATATTTCTAAAATTAATACTGTATGTAAAAATAATACTATATATAATATTTGTAGATAGTGTCCTGATTAGATAGTAACATCAATGCATATTAATTTATTGTTGATAATTACGTATTATTTTCTGTATACAGTAACATATTTACCATTTTTGGAAAAATATTTTATTTATTATTATTATTTATTTTATTTACTCATTTTTCATTTTAACTTGTTAATGTGACTCTTAAATCTTTTTGCAATTAATTGCTAAACATTTTATATCAATTGCTTTGTCAATATTATTTGAATTAGTATGCATCACTTGAATTAGAAAGCTATCAATATTTATTTAACTCCATGTTTCTGCCAGAATGCATAAAATTCAGCTTTTGCAAATTCATTGAAAATAGAATAACATTTATCAAAAAGACATCCATTGGTTGTGAAGAAAAGTTGGTCTAAGTAGCATGCAATAAAAGAAGAACAACAACAAATGAACTCCATTCAATTTGAATATATGAAATTCTTTTTGGATAATTGCGAATTATATACAAATCATCTAAATTATGTTTTTAAAGTCTTATACAGCAAAATTAAGAATAAAAATTTTAATTATACCAAATTTTTAGCAATCAAAAGCATAAAGTAAGTATTATTATTTCAACTATCTTTCTTGAATAGAATCACCTAATAATTCAAAACTTTCATATTTAAAGTTTTGATCAAATGTAACTAACTGTGATTATTACAGCTGGTTTAATGAATCCATTATTTGTTTTTATTAAATATTGGGAACTTCTGAAGCCAAACATTTTAAAAATCTTTGTTTTAAGTATAAAGTAAATACCTTTGTTTTTAATGCCATTCTTGGCCGAAATATGTAGGCAGAAACAGAAAACAGACAAGTATTAATTTTTTACACATTAAATGTGATTTCACAGGTTTAATAATATCAGCTTAAGCTGGTGAAAAGTATTTTTTACATTCCTTCTTATTTAATAATGTAACAACCTATTACAGGTCTGAGCTGCCTCTACAGCATACCTTTTCCTTCCGTGTCTGTTCAAAGTGACACTTTGCCAATTCCTAATTTCAGTATCTTGGGGTCATTTTCGATGTCTACAAGCCATCTTGTTAGTAGTCTTCCTTGGGCACAGGATCCCTTGGAATTCTCAAACATTGATATTTTGTTATATTTCCACCATGATTTAATCAAACTAGGGAACAAGATATTCAATATGTATGAATAAGGATGCTTGTTTATTTACTGCTGTCAGGTACTGGAATACAAACCTTGTCATCTTGAAGAGTGGGGAAAAAAAAAAACAGCTGCTCCAGGTATTGCAGCTAAACATTTAAAATCAGTGCTGCAAATCATCTTCCTATGTTGCTTGACAAAATGTTTCAGAAACTGTTGAAACATATCTGTGACTCTCTACTAGATTTTGTTGACCATAAGCAAAGATATGCATCAGCTCTCAGTGAATCTAATTTAATTTAACTTGGCTATTAATTCATCCTATTCAAATTCAAAAGTTGAATTGATTGGATTCTTCATTTAGAATCTACTTCACTCTGGAACCTAGCAGCATCAATTATGGTTTTCAATGATAGCAACTGTTCTTTAAGCTTAGGCCTTCAACTGAATTGTTCAAATATAAATTTTTTTTTATTTCCAGATTCTCATTCAGTTTTATTCCATTTTCTCTCTTTTGTGTATTCTTTATTTTTCTTCAATATCTTATTTCTTATCTAATGAAGGAAAAAAATATTTTATATAGTTCTTCACAGTTTTGCTTTTTTAATTTCATTGCTTGGCATCCTGTTTTTAGCTATAAATACAATGCCTTTAAATTTTATCTACTCTGAAATATATATTAATAAAAGTTATGACTTATCATGATTAAATTTTTCATCAATTAAATTCTTAATCCTCAGTTTCGATTACATTTAAGACTCTATTTTAATTTTTTTTTCTTCCTAAGGATGATTCAACAATTTTATTAGACTATCAGATATGCATTTATTATTTTCTTGTAAAAAATTGTTCATAAAAAATATTAGATTTAAAGCAAATTATAAAAGAACTTTGATAACTGAAATTCTTAAAGAATGTAAAGTGTGTCATAAAATTTGGTAATTCAGAATATTAAAAATTAAAATTATTATTTGAAAAAATCAGATTATGGTTTTGATATGAAGAAAATTGGTGAAATATGTGTATTTAATCTTATTTAACAAATTAAAATATTAAACCATTCATGAATAATTTTTTATAATCCCACTTACATGAGATAAAGATATGATTTAATATTTTTGTTATTGAAATTAAATATGTTTTACTTCATTTAAATAAAATTATGAAAATATTTATATTACATACATTTTATGTATAATATTGTGTAATATATTTGTATGCCACCTACCTTGTCTAATGGTCACCGTACCTGACTGCAGATAGGGAGTTTTAGATTTGAATCCCGGTTTGAGCATGGATGTACTTTCTCCTGCCTTTATTGTTTCCTTGTATGAATGGGTTGTGAGTGGTTGTGTACCCTATACATAGGTACCTTTGGCATGTGTGTACTGAGAAAGTCAAATTTCACACCAAATTATAGTAGAAATGATTAGACAACAAACAATATATTTGTTAAGTTCTTAATTTTTTTAGTTGCTATCCAAAGCAAATGCAATTAAAAAGTACAGTTAAATTTCAAGACATAAAAAGATTTTATAAGATTAACATCAACTTTAAAAGCTAATTTAATTCAGGAAATAATTTTATCGACACTTTTTAAATTTTAAATATATATATATATATAATTTTAACAATAAAGATATGATAACAAAAATTAATAAACATTCTTTTATATGGAATAATGTATGTGTAATATTATATGGATCTATGTTAAAATAAGATGATATACATAAACATATAATGTTTGAAAGATACGTTAAATATTAGAGTTATGTAAGAAATATAAATTATCCAAACTAAGTATTTCATCAGGAACAGGAGGCAAAATTATACACATCAGGCAAGTTTTGGTGTACAGTGTTTTAAAATATTTGGAAAATTATTGTGGAAAATTGATTAAAATCAATTTCCCAAGTAGGGAATATTCTTATACTGCTGCATAGACAAGTCTATCATCAAACTTGATTGCTAAGTGGCAATAATGATTCAAATATTGTTGTTAGTGACAACATAGTCACATGATATTTTTTATCTAGGCGATAACATGTAGTCTTTATGCTACCGGCAATCACCAGGGTGCTCGCTGTGTTTTGCCTTATTTAAGAATGTGTGAAGAATTATTCATTTCCTCTCTATTAATACACTTTTTGTATTAATATAATTTTTTTTACTTTTATCTTAAATCTTATGTAATTCTTTAAAAATCTTGTTTTTTAAATTATTATTTATCAAATTAAAATTTATTTATCAATTTCTGTTATAATGTTTTTGATTGTAAATATATTCCATTCATTTATAATTTAACAATCAATTTATCATCTGAACTTTAATAATAATAGGTTGTAAGGAAAAATAGCATATTATTTTAATATTTTTTTTAAAGTTAGTTAAGGTTATAAATTATATGTTTAATTGATTATTTATATTTTTGTCATAATTTTAGTTTGATTTTAAAGTACTAAGCATCTAGTATTATTTATTAATTTTTTGTTATTTATTGCATATTATTATACTGATTTTTCTCTTTTAACAAGAAATCTAAAATAACTTAGAATATTTTTTAAGTAGTAAAATTTGTTGAAAAGTACAGTATATTAAAAGCATATAGTACTGCTAGTAGGAATTATTTTAAACTAGTCTTTATTTAAAAAGCCTAAATTCATTATAATAATTTTTCATGAAAAAACATTTTTTCCCTATTTGCTTGGTGTTTTATAATTATTAAACACTAAAATTTAATTTTATTTCTTAGTCTCACTAATTATTTTTAATATCTAATTAATAAAAAATGTTATGCATATATCTGTTTAAAATTCTGATACTACTGTAAAATTTTAAAAACTTCATACAAATAATTCATTAAATTAATAATTTATTTTCTGTTATAATTTTAACAATAAAGAAATTAATACAATTTATTAAAAATATCCTAATTGAAGTTTAATCATGTGTATGCTGGTTATTGTTAAATAATAAGTGATTGCCAATTTTTTCTTATTGTTTTTCTATTTTGTGTTTCCCCACTCTTTCTTTAGCCATGCCCTCTTTTCAGAATAACTCTTGTATATTTGCAGCAACACTCTTCCAAATATGCCCAGTTCTCAAGAGCATTTTATCATAATCAATGAAAATTTAATAAAATAGATGTATGAAAGTATTTTATTTATATTACATGGATGAAGAGATTGTTTGAATAACTATTAAAAAGTAGAATTTATATAATATTGTTTAAATCTAAAACCTTTAAGTCATCATAGTAATTTGTCTAGTCTGTCTAGTAAAATATTTAACAAAATGTACTGATTTATATAAAGAGGTTGTATATCATGCTTACTTTGGTCTTCAAGGCATTTCATTATCTTTTACTATAAAATAATGTACAAAGATCTGTAAAATTTAGAAACTAGTAGAAGAAAATTATATGTAACACCACATGAAGATTATGAAAATAAAAATCATATTCATAAGCTTTGTCAGTGAGAAATTAATTTCCTTATCCATGTAACAACTTAGGAAAATGTACAAATTTGTTATGAAGATTTTATGTAATTTGTTTGTAGTAAATTAATGCTTTCGAAAGGAAAGCTGAAGACAATATATATATTACTACTTTTTGTTAAAAAATTTTTAAGTAATTACTAATTTAAAATTTTTAAAAAAACAGCAATACATTTCTTGGCTGTAGAACATTATTTATTGGAAGTATATTTATTTCCTTTATCTGTTTTTATCAATATGATTAACTGATTTTGCTGAAAGAAGGCACAAGTTCATATTTTGAACTTTATATGAGGTCAGAAATTGTATATTAAAAATTATTTTCTCGATTATGAGCTACATTTATGATTAAAAATAATGCTTTCTAAATTATCAAACATATTTAAATATAAAAATGTTAATACAAAAAATAGTTCTATTAAAGAATATTTCATGAATATAGCTTATTACCTTTATTAAGATAACTTCATGTCTATGACCATTTAATACTTTTGTCTTGTTCTCTTTAACAACAATAAATAAATCATCAACTCCTTTTTGTTTGATGTATTTGTGTAGCATGTCAAATGCTGCAAAGATAATAAATGATGAAAAATTAAATTTGGAATTTTTTTGTATAGCTGATATTTATGAAGTCACAACTCCTAACATTGAAAAACTTGGCTTGGAATGTGAATGTGTTGGTGGTGGGCGTATAAAACATAACCAAGCAGATAAGACTATCCATGTGTATGGATATTCACAGGTTTGTTCTTTTTTGTTTGTACATTTTTGATAAAAATTGCTTTTATGTGTATCAAGCTTCAAATTTACATCCAATATAAAAATCTATATTTTTAATAGATATTAAATAATATTTAAAGCACTGATTATGCAAAATTTCATTTTACAGAAATTTTTTCTAAAATTAATAACTGATAAAAAAATTAAAGTCAGTTTACTTTATCTTTATACTTATTATCTGCAAGTGTAATGTTTACTTATTTGTGTTATTTTTTAAGATATTTATATTTTATAATTTTGTTTGTGTGAGTTTAAAACTGAGCAATAATTTGAACATAAACAATGTAATGAAATATATAGTAAATAAGAGTATTAATATATGCATATGTGCACATGCCAGTGATTATAAATATAGTAGAAATATGTGTGAATAGTAATTTAATGCATTTGGTGAGCATTAAAATTTAATAACTACCATTTTTTGTATTTACTTTTATTTTTATAAATAGAAATGTGTATCTTTAGTATTTTTATTAACTTACTGTAAGTCTTTGATTTTTTTTCAAAACCATACAATGTTGTCCCTCTCAGATTTTTAAGAGACCAAATTATTAGAGTTCATGTAGCTAGAGCAAGTATAACAGAATCATCCCAACTTTTAGACATTTCTAAAGGTAATGCTGTCTAACATTGTGACAGCATACACAGCACAGTGGGTCAAGCTCTGTTATTTAGTGGGTAGAACAAAATATTTGGCAGAAAAAGAAGCTTGCTGAAACAGACCAATTGAGATTGAAGTAGGTTGTAATGTCAAAAAAGTGGATAAAACTGTAAGTAAAAGGCACTAAAGACCTTATTCAACATGGTCTTTAGTGGATTCACACATACAAAAGCTGGTCAGTTGATAAATGGAAGAAAGTAATATGGTTTGACAAATTTCACTCTTTACCCTAAAGCAGGATGTTTGCACATTTGGAAGGCACCTATATGATTATGATTGTTTGCTTCCAACTGTTAAAACATAGGTTTATACATTATATTGGCAGTCCATCATATTTTTCTGCTGGACCAGTCATAACTGTGAAAGGAAGGATTACAACACTATTCAGCACTATGTATTGATTCTTAAGTAAATCTAAGCTGTATTTTATTCTGAAGTCATTTCTGCACCATACTAATGAAGGATTTCTTATAAATCTAAGGTGTTTCTATCATTTTAATAACCACTTGTAGATACTTGAGAATTCAAAGTTTAATGCATATTTAAATCCACTAAACTTTTTCTTTAAATGAAATTAACTTACAGCAGAATATATTTCTCATATAAATAAGTTTTTTGCATCATCTGATACCATTGTATTGTTAATTATAGTAATGTTATATATTTACTATTTAATTTTATTTGTCTATTTATTGTAATGTTACTATTCATTTTATATTCCATCTTATATTTTGCAATTCTTGTCAGATTTTGATTTTATGCAATGTTTTGTTCATGTAATTTTCAAACTAAGTCTGTATATTTCATTAATTCAAAATGTGTTCCATGCAAATTTAAAATCAAATCATTTATAAATTATTTACATGAAGAAGTCGGGAATAAATATGTTGTGCCATTTTACTTGTATAAAATGTTAAGAAACAAGTGTTGCTCTTTTTTTTATTTTTTTAAATTTTGTTTTCTGAATAATTACTAATTTTTCATGCCAAATTAAGATATTGAATTATTTCTTTTTTCTGCATCTGCAGGGAGGTAAATTTGTTAGACTATATTAATTATCAGTAGAATAATGTTAATCAAACTTATTACAAAAAGGATTATTGTATGATAAGCATTTAAAAAAAAAAAAACAAAAAAATAAAAAAACAGAACCTTTTCTCATTTTATCAAAATTGTCCTCTGTGCATAACCATTGGGAGTAAAGAAAAAATATTTTCTGTATCAAATCTCCTGTTTTTATATTCCCACATAGTTTTTTTTTTTTTTTTTTTTTTAAATGATCTTTTTATTTTTTTATGTTTAAAAAAGTAGTGTTTACACTTTTTAAAGCATATTGTTATGTATTATTAACACTTTTCTTAAAACACTTCAAATGTTCTTTTCAGTGGAAATCAAAGAAAAGATTCAAAACTTTAATTTTGAATAATTTCATAATTAAAAGGAATTTTAAAACATATAATTCCTTGATTAGTTATTTTATTGGTTTACACTCAAGATCTCATTTTGCAGTCCAAAATAATCTTTTGAACAAATAAAAATGAATTGGAAATTGTTTTACATTCATTAGATCAAAATTACATGTTTTCTGTTAGAAGCTGCATTGTGTAAAAACTACCAGGCTACGTTCGTACTTTTGTATCTATATACAGTACATGCTTTTTTTATGAACTAGTGGCCAATCGTTACCCTGCTCCCATGGACACAGTAATAATTTTTACCCCTAGTTATGACCTAAAATTTTCAAATTAAAACTTTTGTTTCTGACAAATAGTTATCTGATTTTTTTATTTATTCTGAGAGCTCAATTCATTCTCGAACAATATATTACAAGCAAAATAAATCAACAGCCAAGTTATTTTCAAAATATACAAACTTCTAAATTAGAATTTGCAACATTACAAAATAATTATTTGAAATCCAAAGATAAAACGTACTTGTGGTTAGATCTGCATCAGCAGCATCACTGTTATTTATTTAGAGTTAACATTAAATGGAAGATATCAAGGCAGGATTCATAGACAATTTTCTCCAATATGAACTTCAGTTTCATTGTAGTTGCCAGTAATCGTTTAGTCAGTGCGATCTGGTTTGCTGTTATTCTCTAGCAAATTGGACACTGATAATTAGAGAAACTGATCAGTAAGATAATAATTTTATTGAATGTTGACCACAATACATGTGCATAAAGGAAGCATAATTAGTAGTGCATTCACTACTGTGCATTATACTGCTCTGAATTTAGTGTAAAATATCTAAAGATTGGTTTGTGAATCTCCTTTAATCATATTGTAAGATTCTCTGATGTCACTGATTATATTTCATAAATCATGTTATTGCTTATGGTATTAAGTCCCTTTATCTGCAAAACAACATTTAGCTACATATTACTTGACTCTTTTAGCAGTTGTTTATAAAAATATAATGAATGATCTTTCATCATCTAGCATATCATTAGATCTTGTCCAATGAAACGTGTGTATGAAGCAAATATTTGAGAAGTAACATTTTACATTAAAGGACACTTAATTTTAAAATGTGAAATTTGTGAAACTTGTTATAAGTACCCCTAAAAATGATGTTTAATTATTGCTGTTCTTTTAAAAATGACTTTGAAGTTACTTAACTCAATTAAAATAAAGAGAACAAGATTTTGTATGTTATAAGCCATTGGTATAAACCCTAATGTTTATATATATCAAGAAAAAGAGGAAAACTTTTTTAAAAATTGAAGATAGAGTCCCAAACTTGTTCCATATTCATTTGAGAATAATTATCAGCTTTAGGAATATTTTTCTTGAGAATTTGTAATTAAAAAATTTTAATTTTTATCAAGTATTTAATTTGTTTTAGGACCAAATACTTGATTGTTTATATAGCAGCTTCAATATAAATCAAGTATCACCATTGACATTTGAAAAAATATTTCAATCCAAATGAATTTTTAAATTTTTTTCGATATTTTAAGTTTAAAGATGTTTATATGTTGCTTGTAGTAATTCATTGTATATAAAATATGTAAATAAGAATAATGAAATATTATTTACACAGTTTTGTGAGGATAATAAATTAATATATTTGTAATAATATCTAAGTTAATACTCATGTATTTTTGCATTTGAGCAAATTATTCATTTTTTTTATTTGAGAAACAATAAATTATATTAAAAAATATTTTCTATGTTCATATGATTTTATTAAAAATTTCTTTTATCTCCTTAATTAGCATGTATATTAAATTTGTAAATTTATATGAAACTTGTACGATAGAGGACATTTTGCTTCCTTCAATACAGTAATATTTCATCACTATTAATATCTTTGCCATCAGTGTAACTTTATATAATTATCTTTCCTAATGACATTAAAAGTGAAAAAATTTGTAAGCTTCCTTCATATTATTAACACTAATCCTTTCTAAGAAAGGATAAATAATTTATTATAAAACTTATCCCTTTGGAGCTTAAGATAACCTCAATTAATAAATAATTTCATTCCCAGATAAAGAACAATCATGAAATCCAACTTCTTGTACTTTTCTTTTACCAAAATTTTCTCTTTTGTCAAATTGAGTGAATAACTAAATATTTGTTGTATTTCTGTTTAAATGTACTATAAATAAATTCCAGTTATAGATTAAAGTGAGATTTTTATAGTAATTCATAAAAAAAATTGTGTATTAAATTATATTTATACAGTATTTTATATTTTTCTCATAGGGTTATGGAAGAGCTGATCATCTTATTACCTGCAGGTTGTTAAAAGAAAAGTATCCAGACTATGCAAAAATAGATTTCTCAAATGATGGTTATTAATATAATGTATTTAAATTATTATTTTATTTACTGTTGGCTTATTAAGCAAAGTATTATGGTCATGCAATTGACAAAATTAAATTATTGTTCATGAGCATTTTATTGATGCATTTATGCTGGTTGAAATTTGATGAAAATAAAATCAACTTTGCTTTTTTGTGATATATAAAACCTGCCATGCTCATATGCTGTATTATCTCATGTCTATATTTATTTTGATTGAAAAAATCATTTTTTTTTATATTTTTGACATAATTTAATAAAAAGTTGCCTCAAGATTGCTAAATGAAATTTATAGATTTCATTTATTGATCAATTTCAAAGTTGTAAATTTTATGATCATAATAACACAAAATCTAATATGTCATTGTTGAAATTTTATCATCAAAAAACATAAGTGTGAATTTTCATTCACTGATTGATATGTTCAATTTGACTTCATATAGTGTATAAACTAAGGTTTAAAAGCTGTTACATATAATTTTAATCCATTCTATATATTTTTTTTTCTTCTGAGAAATGTTTATAAATTGATTCTCTATTCACATCCTGTTAAATTGAAAATTTACTTGCAAATTTTTTATAAGAAATGCTACTTTTCTGGCAAATTTTAATCATTTTCATATTTTAGTTATAAGAATTTGTATGACTTTATACCCTATCTTTCTCAATAATGTGTTTTTTGTTCTAAGTAGTCTTCATGTGTAGAATATTTTAAAAATAAAATTACATTCTGTGTGAATCATTATATTTGGTGTTAAATATAGAAAAAATAAAAAAAATGTTGGCATTACATTAGATGTTTATTTCATTTTTATTGGGACTCAGTTGCTTTTCTCAAGTGACTTATAATTTTTTGTCTTTAAAAGTACTTGAATATATTTATCATGAAATACTTTAAAAGGAATTAAAAGTACATAAATTAGAATTTAATTATTTTACTAATAATGCTTGTTGTGAACACTTGATATAAATGAGTTAGAATTATTATAAAATGTTCTTAGAAATTGTTGAATTTGTAAAAGAAACGTTCTATTAATCCAAAATTATCTTTTGGTTCTAGTCAATTTTCACAAATGAGAAATACTGTTATGAATTAATACTACAATTTTTTGATAAAAAGTAAAAATTAACTGAGGAGAGGGGAAATAATTGTCGAAGAAAACTATTGCGCAACAGAAGTGTGTACATAAAAATGGAAAAGTACTCATGTAGCAAAATTCAATACAGGAAAAGGTTATATAGAAATTTAATTCTTTGGTAAAATAAAAAGAATATAAAAATTATTTGTAGATTAAAATGTGAAATTATAACACAAAAAAACTTGTTACTAAATATTTTTTAATGTGGTATGTGACTTCTTCAAATGATAAAGACTACCATATATTTGTATCACTTTGATATTATAAAGCTATCTATAAGACTGGTTTCTGGTATAAAACAGTATTTCCCCTAATTTCTAAGTCAGGAAAAGAGGTTGATATTTGTGTTCTACTTTTTGTCTGAATGTATCAGCCCTTAGATTTAGATCAAGAGAGCATGCTGTCCATTCTATGCACGACTATATTATTCAAACTCCAAGTATATTCTCAACAAGTCCGAGTTGCATAAGAAAATCCTGCATTATTGTACATTGAGAGAATGATCTAAGGCTAAAGCATAAAGTGCAACATAAATCCTTATATCTCATGTGTATATCTTTCTTCTGTCAAATTGCTATTCTGAGTTATAGACAACTTTCCATATCTGCTGATTCCAGACCATATCATCAGTCCTGATCTGTAATGTAATATTTCTCAAACAAATATGTAAAGGTAGCAAATGATAAACACTTGCCTTCGCTTCATCAGTTTTTTAAGTTTGACTGCCACTCCAAATGTAAATGTTTGAGATCCATTTTAACTATCGATCCTGATCTAATTATTCCTCATCTACAACAAATGACTAAATAAGAAGTATGCACGTTTTAGTCCAAATTCCAATATCATACTGCACAAACAAATATGAATTATTTTTGTTCTAAATAAAAACTGAACATTCGAATTTCAAAAATGAGACCATAAAAAAGTAACTTTCCTAATTGCAATTTCTGCCATTATATCTTTTTTCTGCTTGTTGACTTATAAGTACTGAATGAAATGCTTCACTCTATTGATTGTTTATTTTATGCTAGTTAATAAAAAATTATGTAAATATTTACATAGTTTTTTAATATCCTAGTTGCTTCAACAATGTGATAGTATTTAAACTAGGGATTTAATTAAAAAAAATTTTTTTCTGAAAAATTACATATTTCATATGTACACTGAGGTAAAGGATACAAATGTTATAATTAGGTTACATTATTAAGTATTCTATTATGTAACGTTTGCATGTAAATAATTTTGTTTGAATTATTTAAGTAAAATCAAATGATAAGTTATTTAAATATTTAAAAGCTGTTTCGATAGAAAAACACATTCTAAAATAGGGTTGAAAATTAATCATGTGCTTAAGATGTGAATATTTCAATGTCACTGTTATAATAGTTTTCCTGAAATTGTAAGTGCTTTTTAAATAATTTTGTCTGCAAGTTAATTTTTTCTTTTCTTGAAATGAAAGACAAGGAAAATTATAGAGTGTTAAAAACTAAAAGTTTTAATATATTTTTTTTTAATTTATAGAAATTTACTTTTTCTTTATTTATAGATTTCTTCAATAATTCGGAAAAAATTCTTTCTAGATTGGGGCACATTATATGCGATTCTAAGAGTTCAAACTTAAAATCTCCATATGAGATGTATTATGATGAAAAGGGAAAGTAACTGAAAATGTCACGTGATATTACTTAAATTATGAGCTATTTGGTTTCATAGTGAAGCAATTAATATTGTGATTATATGAATTCAAAAAAAATTATATTTGTTCACTAAAAGCTTTTGTTATACAATTATCTTACTAAAAAAATCATTCGATATAACTGAGAATTACGTTAATCTTAAAATATAAAAAATTGTCTTATTAGTGATTTTACTGATTCAAGTTTTTAAATGTGGAATGATTTAAATAATTTGGCTTAATTGATATTTCAATTGACTCTAAATAAAAGATTTCTAATAAATGTAACGCATAGAAAATCCTAAAAATGAAGTTAAATAAAAACAGTACAAACTATGATTATTTAAAGAGTAGCTTAGGCTTTTTAGAAAAAATTATTTTTGCTATCAGTATGATGAAAGGCATTTTTTAATGGGATAAAGTTATATCTAATTTATAGGAAATGGAAATAATTTTATAAAGAGAGGAAAATATGATTGATAAATACGAATAAATACTGTTTTCACAGAGCAAAAAGTGTAAATTTGTTCTTTAAGCAAGATTCCCCTATTATTTAAAATGATAATTTAACTACAATTGACGCTCATATTTATGTGAACCTTTAATTTATGAACACTCACGATGTTACAAAATAGTGGCTAATTCTTAACTTATTTCCATTTACGCATAATTTAAATTCCTGCCTACAAACTAAAAATTTTGAAAAGTGTCTTGCAAATTTATTTTTATGAATCTCGTTGTCATTTATTTATTTTTTTCATTTTTTATGAATTGGAAACATTGAGAATCGTAAATCTTTCGCAAATAACTAACTTCAAATTGTAAATAACTGTATGTCTTATTGATTTTGATATCCTTGTTATATATATATATATAGCAATTTATGAATTTTTCTTTTTAATTTAACTCCAATCTTGCAGAACACGGATCAGCCGTTATATCAATACTTTCAAGTACAAATATTGAATCTTACTTTGGAACAAGGAGTGATCATGTTTTAGGATAGATAGTATGGTATGAAGTTGATGTTCTAAGTTCTTCCAATGTACTTGTCAATTTATGCTTGGAATGATATTGCAGAAAAAAAAGGATATCACGGTCATTCTGACATGCAGATTCTATTAAAGAATTCGCTGTAATTGCAGAAAACAATGAACATTTATTCGATGACTTGAATGAAGATGAGTTATTGGTTAACCTCGACAAAAAAATCCAATACTGTCTGAAACATTACTGTTGGCGAAATATTTTATTTGTTTAAAAAAAAAAAAAGCGAGAGAGAGATTAGTTTTTAGATCTAATAATTTTTTTATTTCACGAACTTTCGGTTTTCGTACAGTTTTACCCAGTGAATTCGTAAACACGAACGTTTACTGTATTTGTGTAGTAAAGAAAAAATGCTGTCAACATTTTAAAGATGAAATTAAAAACATTACTTACTTTATAAAATCCAAAAATTAGAGTTCCTAGTATTGTTACTTGCATCTACTACAATAGATGCTCGGTTTTATGAACAAGGGGTTAATCCCTGCCCTGACACAATGACAATTTTAACTCCTATTTATAAACTAAAATTTTGAAAAAGAAATATCTTTTTTGCGAACCTTCGTTTCTTACAAATAGTTTCTTTTCAATGTTTATTTTTATGATCTGATATTTTTTTCAGATTTTATTTGTATTGGATACAACTCCTGAGAACTTGATTCATTCTTGAACAACAAAGTGACAAGTGCAAAGATTTGATGAAAAGAACTGTGGAGTCGAAATGGATTCATGTTCTTCTTGTACGTAAGAATAGAGAGATATAACCCTTTTTAGCATAACTGGAGCTAAGGACAAAATCTTCTTTGAAAGCTCGCCTCTTCTTTACAACAACAAATTTTTTATTCGATTTGGCAAACAATTATATTCGATTTGAAGGTCCGGGGCAAATGCTTCATATGCCCTTGCTTTAGTCAGGCTCTGTAGGGAAAGGAGAAATTTTCTCCTTTCCCTACAGTATGCCCGTATGTGAGAACTGCCACATACTACACATACTGCCCGTATGTGAGAACTGCCACATACTACACATACTGCCCGTATGTGAGAACATTTGAAGGCAGAAAAATTCTTTTAACGTTTGAGCTCTGTTCTGTTGTTGGTTTCGTTTCACACACACAATTCAATTTTAAAATTTTGTTCTGTTTCTGATTTTTATAGAAAAATATTTAATGCTTAGATGTTAAAAAATTGTTTAAAATTACCAGCTGCATATCATGTTTACATTAAAACTAGGATGATTGGAAGTATTTATGAAAATTCTCTTACAAACTTAAATAGACGGGTTTTTTTAAATTCTTTTTAAACAAAGAATCAAAGTTATAATTGTGAAGAACTGCACTGATCACGTTTAATTGGCTCTTAATTCAATTCGTGTAGAGTTTCTCCTGTTAAACGTAACTTCTGTCTTTACAGCCAATCACAAAGTCTTTCGATTACAAAGAATAATCAACTGCTTCAAGAGCAAATATCGTAGAATACTTTTTCAACGAATGATTATGGGATTGGAGTTGGAGCGTCCTTATGAAACTGACCTTCCAAGAGCAATGTATTTGTCAAGCAATGCTTGGAATAATGTTAAAGGAAATGCTGATGATGCAGCATCGAGAGAAATTCAACAACCAGGCTTTATTTAAAAGTAGCTGAAAAAATGTAATTTACCTGATCACTAGTGCAAAGATGAGTTACACATTCATGAACTCCGACAAAAAATACATTTGATGCCGATTTCGAGGATTTTTTTTAAATATAGACTCACATGTGATATGTACGAAAAAATTATTGAGAATATGATGAATGAGACCGAGAAAGCTCTCATATATCGAATAAGAAGAAAATAATGTAGCGCAAAGACCGTCTATAAAACAAGCAGCTGAAGGGCTAACAAGCATAAGGTGTTCTTTTTTTAGGGAAAAATAATTAAATGTTTCTTACATTGAAAAAATAGAATTATACATTTTTACTAATGTAGTATTTTTAAACAGAAAAAGTTAATTGATTACTTCGTTTGATTTTTCATCAATAAATTCGAAGTATTATTATGAGACTTATTTTGCATTTGTTTTTCTTATAGATAATTCTAAATATTTTTCTAACTATGAATTCGTAAGAACGAGCCGTAACATACACACATCAATTAATCAGAATCATTTCCATTTCTTTCGTCATTTGATCCTGCTGACTTTCTTTGGAAAGCTACCATGCATTATCGTCCGTTTTAGCAATGAGAAGATATGGAATAATATGAAATAAGCCTTTCTTAAGTGAAATTCATAGTGAACATATTCGGTTATACTTGACATATTTGGTAGTTAATTCTCCCACCTCTATGAACTTCAAATACCTTTTATAAAAATGAAATTAATTTAGAGAAATTTAAAAAATTTGATTTTCTTTGATGGCAAAAATTAGAATTGTTAACACTTAATTCCTTTGCATTTATTTGCAAATTAAAAATGGCATTTTAGATTATTTGCAGAGTTCTAAAAATACCATCAGTTATCTTTAAATTTTGAGCTTCGATTAAATAGTGCATTTATTCTCGATCGGAATTTATAGCTTTGTACATACATGCTAAGTAACCATATTAAAATACTGTTAAGTGTATTTTTGTCAATACAACGATTGAAAAAAATATAATGGTTGGCATTGATATTTAAAAGTCGTTTTAAATGTTGATGCGGTTGATGTGTTACGATTTTATTTCTAGTATAACAGTTAAACGAAATTCTTTGAAATTGAAATAAACAATCTAAATTGTCAAAAAATGGAGAGCAAAAAAGCTATATTAGATTCCATTGAGGATGTAAAAATCGATGATAAAGGGAAATTTAAATACATATTAGTAAAAGTTTACGACCCAGATGATGAATCCAAAACATATAAGCATATAGTAAGAGGAACTGCCACAGCAGAATTTCATGGTAAATAAGATGCTTTTCAATAATTTGGCAGTGTATGTTTAATAGGAAACTTAAATACTAAATTAGAAGTTATAGAATAGTTGATTAGAAATATTCTATATTATGTCGACAATTTTGTGTGTGATTTTTTTCATTTCTTAACTTTTATGCAAAATGAGTGAACTATGATAATATGATATGGAATGCGTATGTTAAAATAATTTAATAAAGTAGTGAAATTGATAGATTGATGAAAATAATTGAAAAAATTATCGACAAAGCTTCATTGTTGCTTAATGATATATTTTAAATAAATATTCTCTATTATATTGACATATTTAGATTTAATACTTTATTGGTGACTTCTTTTTTATTTTTAATGGTTTCCTATTTTCTCTTTCCTAATCTAGTTCTATTCAATATCTTTTTATCAAAACAACATGTATGTTTGTTTTTTAATTCTTATTCGTTAAGTGGGGGAAATTTAAGAAAAGTATTTACAGTTGTTTTGTAATTAATTTTCCTGCCGATTATTCAAAAAAAAATTTTTTTTATTTAATACAATAATACGATGAGTTGATATTACCTTCAGAATAATTTCGAAACAATTTGTCTATGGAATCAAAATCCCTTAATCTTAATTAAGATTACATTTTAGCATTGCTTCAGTAATAATAAAATTTTTAAATATTCTGTATCTATTTCAGAAAAAGTCTAGGAACAGATTAAATTAAAGTTAGATTATAAATAAATTATACATTAAAAACATTACCCATCGCATTAAAAACATAAATTATAATAAAATGTCAAAACAAAAAGTAGTGTCCGAAGTTTCTATCAGTAAAAGATGGAATAATTTTTATAAGCATTTTATTAGATTCTATCTAATCTGAAGAGCCTGATTGAAGGTTTAGAATATTTTTGACATTAAAAAAGACTGTTTAAAACCATGTATACGTGTATTAACTATAGCATGAGAAACCAAGAAATGAATTTTAATTCAAAGAACCATCAAAATCAAAATTTAAATGTAAAAGCAAAAGGCTTGCTGGAGAAATAAATGTGAGAAATAGACTAGGAAAATAATTTTTAATTGCTATTCATTTAATTTATGCATGATCTTTTTGAATTAAAATTTTGTCAATACCTACGTAATACAAAATATTATATTATTGTTGATTGGAATATTTAAGTAAGTAATATTTTTGTCAATGCGTTTATGCTTAGATTTTTAGTTAGAAAAAAAGGTGCATTCTAGAAGTAACTTCAGAATAATTGGAAATCTGTTTTTCTTCCAGAATATACTTACTAATATAAGTTATATTTTTGTTTTTTCCCAATGGCTTACAGCGGGATTTACCAGAAAACAAAAAGTGATTTTTTAGTGCTATGCTTAATTATTCTGTCAGAACTTTGATTATTATTTTCATTTCTAATGACGGATTAGAAAATAGCTGTGGTCAAAACAATCTTGATATATAAATATATATATATATATATTATATATATACATATATATATATATATATATATATATATATATATATATATATATATATATATATATATATATATATATATATATATATATATATATATATATATAGTATATAATAGCTTAAAAAAATTTATTTGGCAGACCCATTATACAAAGATTAAATTATTGAACTTACAGCTTCTTGTAAAGTGTGGATGATGAAAAGATCAGAATATTTAATGAGGCCTCTTTCTCGGCTATAATCACTGCCTTAACATTGAATCAAAACATTTTGTTTGTATCATTAGAATACCGTAATACATGTGGCATCCACTTATTGTTAAAGTTGATTTGATATCGCTGTAAATGATGTGAGCTCTTTGTGCTAGCCTGAGCCACGCGTTTCTAATTGGTGATAAGATTTAAAAACAAATAAACCAAGTAATTTATTCAATATAATATGTAAAGAGAACTCTTGGTAATTGCTTGTCACTTGCGTTCACGCATTATCCTATTGGAATATGGGTGGTGGAAAGCAATGAATGAAGGCATGAGAGAACCATGTCTTCAGCATCTCAGAGATGTTGTGCTGCCTATTCAGTGTACATGCAATGCTTGTTAGAAAGAAGCTGAAGGAAAACCTAATATAATATCATCTTAAACCGTGATACCGTTTACAGAACCAGTGTGGCAATGCATGATGCTATAGTTAAGAAGTAAATTTCCGTTGTATCTCCAGATTCGATTCCGATCATCATTGCTGGCAAAAATGGGATTCTTCAGCAAAGACGATTTCGTCCCAATTCGTTGTCGATGTCCATCACTCATCGCATCATTGATGACACAAACGACTGTGATAAATGAAGCAGTGGTTTCTTTGAAGACATTTTATTCAATTGTAAACTATATCGAATGATACGATTGGAAATCGAATGATACATTGACTATATTTATATACTGAATTTGTTATGCTATAGTTCTGTAAGTTGTTCATCATTGGTAGGCGGGCAACATTCTTCCCTATTGCTCTGATGATGTAGGTGGATGTGATCAGTCCCATCGATCACCTTTTTCCTCTTGCATTCAAAAATTTAAATCCGTATCATAGTTACTTGATTTCTATCGAAAATATCTCCAATTTTTCTGAAAGATAATTCGCAATTCCTGTAATATTCTTTCTCGGTTGAATTCAGAAACTGCTCCGAAGGACGCTGTCAGACATAGTAAAACGATTTACAGAAAAGAATTGCGATGCTTTAAATTGGCAATCTATTCTCATTTTATATAGCGGTGGCAGATTGTACTAAAGTTTTCCGTGATGTTCGTATGGGTTGCAATCCTTATCATTTTTATATATTATGCTTCCTTCAAGGTGTTGCAATTAGAGTGTGTGCAGTAGTGCATATCGATTTTATATTATCGAGTAAAATATACAGCAGATATAAGAATATTAAAGGATGAAACACACTGCAATGATGAATGTTAAAATTTCGTCAGTAACTCAAATATTAATTAAAAAGTGTGTTAAATCAGTTTTTCACTTTTTTTGTGAAAGTGTTAAATGGACGCTTGAATGAAATCAAGTGTTCCTCAATATTTCCTATTTTTCGTATTAATGCAAGCATTTCATTTTGTTGAACTTTTGTACTGCCAACTTTATAGATATAATATAACTATAATCACCTATGGCTTTTTCCTTTTGAAGGATAAAATAATTTAAATAATCACGAATATTTAAGATGCAACTAGTAAGTGTTATGGATGACTGGTAAGTAAATGATAACCACTATTTCAAAATGTGAGCTACCATTTACCCATTGTACTCTTCTTTATAAATGTAGACGAGTATGAGTATAATAAGCAAATAGTAGCTCATATGAGTCTATAATATATGAATTATTATTAACCCATTACAATCTTTTTTAATATAGCATTTACAATTGTTTCCGATCAAATTTTCAGTAAATATCAGTTTTTGCGTTAAATGTAATGGAAAGATTATTAAAGTATATTTCAAATTGAACATTAGTAGATTTATTCTCGAAAATCAACTGTACCTTAGGACATTTACTCTCGAAAATCAACGCGAGATATAGTTTTAAAGAATCATATGTGTGTGTAACGCTTTTCACAAAACACCAAATTATTTTCTATTTAATTATTACGACTTACCTTATATTACATTACCGGATTTTTTTCTATAAATTCCAAAATATTTTGGTACATTTCAAATATCTGAAATGGAATTACCAAGGACTTAAGAATTTAAATGGAAGAACTTTTCAAAAATATAAAATATGCTACAAATACTTTCAGAAGTGAGTTGTACCAGGATGGCATTAGTATAAAGAATAATGGAGAGCTTTTAATTGTTAATATTTACTGTATATTGTCAGTTCTCTGAGATCACTTATATGTCTTGGTCTCCCGTTGAAGATACAATACATTTTACTAATACATGTTTTGCTTATATATTAAAGAAATATTTAAAATTATGAATGAATGTGTGTTTTTTATAATTTCTATAAAATGAAGATGGTATTTATGACGAACTCACACCTGAAATCGAACGTGTTGGCTTATCTTGCGTATGCGTTGGAGGAGGGAAAATGGAGCACGATCCAACAGAAAAATCAATCAAAGTATACGGAACATCACAAGTATGTTTTCAGTTTTATATCGTAATATGTATATAAGGATTTTTATACTCTTGAATTTATATTTGTCATTGCAGCATTTCTCTAAAGCACTAATTATCTAGCTATTAAAAAGCCTTCCTTACTCCTTATTTAAATAATATTTTGGAACTCACTTCTTTAATATATATTTTCAATCTCATTTAGATACATTTATTGGAACCAATCAATTAAACCAATTAAGATAAGCTTTTATGAAACAATTGAATTAATTAAATGAATTAAACAAATGAATTTTATAATAATTCGGTTAGATATAACCTTATTATAATTAAAATAGGGCAGGGACTTGTGACTTTTCGCAATTATTGAATTTTATACATTCGGTATAAAACGTTAAGAAGAATTCTTTTATTTACAGTAGACATAATTCATATTCAATAACGATGCATTCATTTTTTTTCAAGGTTTCTGATTTCTTTTTCTTTTGTATACCTAGAAGTATATAACGGTAAAGTTAAAAGCAATAATTAATTGTTATTATATTGTACTTTAATATTTGTACGCATATTATCTTTCAATTTTAAATTTAATATGCTTCTATTTTTAAAAGATTAAAGTTTAATGAAACACGTGATTTATTAATTTTATCTTCACTATAATGAAAAAAGAAGCCATTCATCAGCTTTAAATTAAAAAAAAAAATCAATCAGCTGCGGTATTTTGCTTTGTAACAAACGTCTCTTTTTTTACGAGTGCGTTTTCCTTCCATATATTTACTTCATAAGAATTGACGTGTGCTCTCTCTCAATTTGGCAAAAGCGATCAATATATTCATCATTAATGTCGTATATTTATTTCATCCCATAAAGCATTTTCATCCGGATGATATTCTTTGATGTGAATCTCTTAAAATCTTTAATCTTGTAGAATTAAAGAATGCCACCCGTCCATAAAACTAAACTATCTCTTTAATGGTGTTTGCCCGTAACTACTCAATCAATACTTTTTCTCCTTTTTTGTCTGCTACTGGGATTATTATCTTTGTAACCAGTATTTTTTTTTCTAAATTCTTTCAACCATAGTGGAGTTTTCTCCCTCTATTCTTTATCAATTTTATAGCATTCAAAAAAGATAAGCAGCAAGAAGAAAAGGCGTGCCTTTTCATTAAGATAACTCTTATTTCTCATTAGGTTTGCAATCAGGGGAGAAAAGCCGAACATCTGTATGCATGCATTAAAGCTGAATTCTCTTTTTTATGAACCTCTCGTATTCCATCTTAATTATTGGCTCTTATATCGGTTTTCTTCCCTTACAAATCTTTAGGAAGACTCCTCTCTGATCATTAAATCAGACCCAAAGACATCTGTTTGTGGGAATTACACGTTAGTGAATGTGGAAAATTTGCCAAGTAGGATTTCAATGAATAGAATAACGTCTTTTCCATAACACTTATATCTGCAATTCCATGTTTGGTATTCCTTAATGATATCTGATAAGCAAAAGAGAGATGAAATTTTGAGCAAGAAAAATTTCTTATCTAATATAGTAGATATGAGGAAGACAAGCTTCGTTGTGTTTCAAAGCTTTTCCTTGGGGTAATTCTTGGTATTTAATCCCATGGGAAACAGAAGACGAGGAAGACTACCAACTAAGTGGCATGACTCAGTCGAAAAGGATTTCAATTTGATAAATAAAGAAAACTGGAGGAGTCTTACTACTGATAGATAAGCCCGTAACAAGCTGTAGTACTTTGGAAGAAGAAGATTCTTTGTATCAGCAAGCTCACAAAAATTTAAATTCTTGTTGTGCTGTTGAAATTTAGTGAGTTATACATTTTATTATTTCGTTAAATATTTTGAGCTTTCAGTTTCTCCTAAAAGGTACTTTAAATAATGTATATCTGAAATTCCCTAACATGTCCGTGATACATTTAAGGCATGTCAAGCAATATGCAATTGCTTATTTTTGTCCTTAGGATGAGGGAAATGTTTGTATACTATATATGATGATATATTTCAAAGTCCTTAGTGTTCTGTTTGCTGTTATTTATGGAAGCAGCTTTATAGTAATTATTGTGTAACAGCCTTAGTAAATGTATACATTACTAATCAGTTAAGATGACTCACATTTAATTAAAATATTTTTAAGGAAGAAAGGATATTTATTATAATTATTTGTATTAAATATGTGTTAAATGCAATTTAAATTTCTAAAAATTAAGAAGCTAACTAATTATATACTGTGTTTATATATACTAAATTTATGTAAAAGATGTTGACAAATTACAAATATAGAAAATAAGCTAAATATAACAATCAAAGTTTAATATCATATAAATGAACGAAAACAAAAATCTTGTACTTTCATGCTTAGAAAACATTGTATAAAAACAGAAAACAGATATCAGTTAATAAATTTGCTTTCCGTATAAATTATTCTATTTTATTCATACTCTTGAATGTATGGTACAGCTAAAATGCAGAAAGCAATTTTACAAGCTATGTAATGTTAATATTAACTATGGTAATCCTATAAAGTGATAAAAATAGCTTTATTTTTTAGATTACCTAGGTGATCTGAAAATTACCATGATAACCTACACATTACCTACTAAGCATTCGAGGCATTATGGCAAATATAAGATGTTTGTTGGAACATTTCAATCCACTTAAATTATATTACATTATTTCATTTTATAATACCTTAAGAATCAAATTACTACAATCAATAAATTATCTGACAGAATCAACCACCCACATCTCTCTTGAAACTTCTCACTACCAAGTAACTGTGAATCCTCAAAACAAAAATATTTTTGCATTTTTTAAAATTATATTCAAAGTAACACCAATTCTAGTTTGGTGTCACTTCGAATTGCATAGCACTTAGTTTCTGTAACTTGCTTTGAAATTTTAATAACATGGTCGCCGTTAGTATGCACATTAATAAAATGAAAAGCGAGAATTTTTAATTCCTCATACTAATGAAGCAAGTCAGTTAACTAATCTGCAAATTAGGTTGGTATTGAGCACATTAACGATTTTCAAGCATTAGCGGTAACATTTGAATCCATTTTATTTTTCTTTCAGAAATATGGAAAAGCTGATCACGAAAGAGCATGCAAATTACTAAAGGAAAACTTTAAGAATTACGACGATATATCTATCCCCAAAGAAGACAAAAACGATGAAAAGTGAAGATAAGAAAATGTAGAGATTTTCCTATGAAAACAAAATGTGCAGTATTCAAATAAATTAATTCAAAAAGTGCTTCATATATTTCAAACTTTTAATGGAATGGAAGGTGATTATTTTTAAATTGCGGATAGGTTTTATAATTTGTGTTGTTTCGAAAAAACAATGTAGAACATCTTTATAGAGCGGAGTCAGAGATATACATTTATGTATATGCGTTATTATGCAGCGCCTATTAATTGAATTTAATTGGAAAATATTAAAAACTTGGGAATCGCTGTGAAAGGCACGATATAATAATTTTCTAATATAAAAATGTTGCGTTTGCTTTGATATTTCCCTATTACGAGAGATCTCCTGTTTACGAATGAGCTTGTACTTTTCTTTGAAAGATGAAGCACACAATCAAATTTTGCAGCAAATACATCCACCTCAAGAATTATAATATTCCCATGCAAATTCATTGCATTTATAGAATCAAGCTTGAATAATTTCACAGGCCGTGATTACTACTCGAAAACATATATCTAACTTTCGAGGGAAAAGCATGCTAGAAATAGATATTTATTTTTAACGATATTTAGTTATTACATATTTAATTTTGGCCAAAAATTCATTTCTGATGTTTTTATCAGGAATAAATTTTCTCGTATAAATCTGACACAAATCATCGATTGAGGTGTGGAACATCTGAAAAGTTACTTTACTTTCATTTGCTTTGCAAATGCATTTCCGATCGTCACTGTATCGGTAAAAGTGTGAATACATTCGCTGTATTAAATAAAAACGACATTTTTTCTATGATTAGAAAAATTTTAAGATAGTTAAAGTCTTAGAATAAATTTGATTGAGGAATTAGATGTTGAGTTGTATCCGATGATCCCATCGATTACGCATAAAGGGCGTTTTAAAAAAGAGCAAAAAATATACACCTTTGTTTTGAAACAAGCGTAGTTTTGGAATGATGTACATTTCTCGGCATTGAAGCATCATAGCCAAATTTACAGTTCTTTTAAATTAATATATATTGTTCAAATACAAACGTTGTGAGAATCTCAGGATTTCGAAATGCATAAAACTTAAGCCGTTTTAAGCTTACTGGAGACCAACATCCTGATGTAATCATTATTTTCCATTGTGTGCACACGCTCTCAATTCAATCTCGGGCAAAAATTAGGCAGAGAGAAACAGAATAAAGATGGAATAAGTAATTATTAAAAAATCTGTATTCTTTAACTAACAAAATGATGTACAACAAAGTTATAGAAATTTAAAGACATTGATATTACATTGCTAAGAAATATCATAACATTAAGTTTGAAAATCAGTGCGCGTTGATACCCTCGTCATAAAACTTCAGATCAAAATAATTTACTGTTGAAAAATTTACGAATGGTTTTAAAACCTTGTTAAAAACAAAACGTAAATGTAGTAAGTATTATATTTGCAATACATGAGAGACACACAAATAGCGTCAAATGAGGCCCAGAAAAATTTCTAAATCTCATTTCTAGACTAGAAAATTTTTTGATCAGAATGTATTTTTTTTAGACCAGTTAGACTTATAAAATAACTAATTTAGTTCCTTATATATCTACCTCAAGTAAAAAGTGGATATAAGGATGATCACGGAAAACTTTATATGATCTTTAAGCACATTATCCTAAAAATTCTTTGAGATTTTTGTGAATATAAAAGAATTTTTGATGGTTGATTCACGAGCGTGTATAGAACATTCAGTTGTATTATTACGCTACCGTCTTTTTCAAAAAATATCGAATGATAAAAAACAAAGAATACTTTTGTACAATACATCTCCTATATGATAGGTAAAGCTGGAGCCAGAGTTTCAATGGAATATGTATTTATAGTTATTGGCGAATGAGTCCTCTTGGATTGTTGATAATCACGTTTGTATTTGAAGACTTCGTGATTAATATTTCAATCCTTTTCCCTCTTTTTTGTGATGTGATGCATTGATTCATTTTATTGACTTAGAGCACCAATTACTTCAATTTTTAAAACACTTCTAGTTAGAGATGTAATATTCCCTGGAGTTTTGAAAATCTTTTTCTAATACAGAAGTTGAAACTCGGTGTTTTAGCAGCGGTAGCGTTTCACGCTCCCAAGGCACACGTCCGAGGTTCGATCCTCGAAGTGGGTATTTTATCTCTTCAGTGGGTGGATAAACTGAGTACCAAACATGCTTGGGAAGTAAGAACTGTGGGTTTCGCACTAAGCCGACCGCCTACACTGGATGTATGCTTCGCACTCCAGGGTTTCTATAAGACGAGAGGACTTCTCGATTAAGTACACAGAGATAGGCACTGTGAAGGCCTTGGCCCACATGGACTATTGTGCTACAGAGTTTAGTTTAATAATATTAAAGTTAATTAATTTCATACTAAGAAAAACAAAAATACTTGTAAAAATAATGAATTAATATTTAATAAAAAATATCAAGATGTAATTTCCAAGATTGTCAGAATAAATATTAACATTTCCATAATTCGTACTGTTCATAAGCTCTTAATAATTCATAAATTTTAAGTTTATACTGAGAAAGAGAGAAAAATTATTTCTTCAACATTTATTTTTGAAGTTATTTTAAATTGGTCATTAGCACAAAATTGTTTTCTTAACCTGGAAAACTTTCCATTGCCAAAATTTAAAGTAAAAATAAAATTAAAAAAGTGGATTTTTATTTATTTTAAGAATTATCTGATATAAAAAATTCAAAAATTTCTAAACTCTCGAGGATTTTCAAAATTACTGGGAATTTTTAAAATTCCTAAGGGAATAAACTTTGTTTTCTCCCTCCTTTACAATACTACTTGTTCAAGTAGCGATTCGAAGAAAATTTAGATAGCGATATAAACAATACATATAATTGACATTTGTGCCTCCTTTTATGTGCATTCTTCTGAAAAATTACTCTTGAATTTAAATTTTCAACCAAGTTGTTTATTTAAAATTTCATCAAAGGGATTGTTTCGCCTACCAGATATCGTTTATTTATCAAGCATTAAAGCAATAGGTTTTTCTTTTCTTTTCTTTATTACCATACCAGTTTGTATTACATCCTTCATATACGTAACATTACATAATCCACCTTAAGCCAGATGGATGATTTTCCTTTAATCTTTGGACGAATGTATAATATTGACACTGAAAAAAAAACTTTTTTTAAATAAAAGATTACATTGATTTTGAAATTGTTTCTATTTACAATTTCAATATTTTCCATTTAATTGAGCAAAATTTTTCTTTATAAATAACTGCATTATATGTACTTTTATATATATATATATATATATATAAATTAATACAATTATTAATAAAGGAAAAATTTGTCAAAGTAATTTGATGGGTAACAAAATATTTGATGTAATCAAAAACAATTGTTAACTTTTGATTTTTAGGCACAATCAAATAATTTGATCATCATCAAATTATCAAATTTTTACGTATATCAATTAAAAGACAATTACAAAAATTAATTTTTCAATTTATGAACCTTTTAATTATAATACGTTGCTTCAATATTGTTTTATAGAATGGATACGGACAGAAAAGTACATAGTTGTCCCATAAATGAAAACAATTTTTTGAAATGAATTTTATGATCATTTTTAATATATCACTACATTTGAGTATAATAATACTCTCTCTCTCTCTCTAAGCACTTGGATAAAAAGGAAACTAGTCTCCACTTTAAAAAAAGCAATGATGACGCTCATGTTCTATAACTTTTTATGAAAACAGCATTTTCTACACATGAAACTATACAATATATTACAACTATAAGACAACTGTATTTTTGTGTATGCGTTAATTTAGTGATAAATAAAAAAAAATTTAAATTAAGTTGGAGCGAACAAATGAAACATAAAATGTATGTGTAATATTTTAAAGTGATAGACTAAATAATTTAAAAGTACTCTCAAAATTTTGATTCAAATATTTGTTACAAAATTATAAAAGCACAAATTAAAAACTTTTTTTACAAAAATACTGTAAAAAATATGATTTATTTTTATTCAGAAAAACTTAAAATTCTTCAATTTTTAACAGTTTATTCAAACAAAATTTAGAACAAAGATTTCGATTTTTTCCCCATTCATACTTTAACTATTTCCAATTCGCTTATAAATACATATTTGCGTTAATTTTCATACATTTGAAAAACTTAAATAATATCTCTCACACATTGTTTTTATATATAAGGAATGTCTAAATTATGTCTTCTCAAATGTAAGACGTCAATTCTTCCCTTTTAAAACCAATTTTTTCATTCATTCAATTCCTAGTATTAGTTCACACTCTATATCTTGTTCAAATTTTCACACTTGTTGATTCAATACTTTTTATTCCTCCACTCAAGATCAAATACATTTTGAAACTTGTAATATATGATACATTGTTAATTCAGTTTTTTCAATTAATTTTATATGGGAAAAAAGCATTATTTGGTAGTGGTTTCATCTGTTGGCATCAATCGTTACTATACCTTCACGTTTCTCTCTCATAAATTTATATATTTTTAATTATCTTGTAAATGAATTTACTTCCTTTGAAAACTCAACTTTGTGATTTAGAAATGAATTAGCGAGAGATGGCTAGTGTGTGTGACAAAATTTTTTTCTAAGTAAAAAAAAAAAAGATAAAAAATATTTATAAAGGACTTTCGGGGCAATACTGAAATGAAAAATTTGTCTTGCCAGGGCGAAGTTGTCAGAGGTAGGCGTAAAATCTTCACTTTTTTGGATCGAATCTCGTCGAAGCATAAAAATAATTCAAATAAACGAAAGTACATTGAATTAACGATATCGACCCTTGCTTCAAAAATGGACAACGCGAAATTTAATAAAAAAAAAAATTATATTACTTGTTATAGTTGGTTTTCTAATTTATTGCTCGTTAGAAGCCGCTAAAGTCGATTCGACACCAAGTTGACTGCCACAATACAAAAATATCACTTGAGAGAAAATAGCTTTTTTTTTTTTTTTTTTAACCAATCAAAATATTATTTTTATTTAATACGAGTAATAAAAGTTGGAATTTAATTACAGTACCAGAGGCTAAGCTTTATTTGAAATATGGAACTGCAGACTAAATCTAAAGCACAATTCTCAAATAGATTATAATAACAGTTGATTTTTAAATTAGGCATTTTGTATTTGTAGTGAATTTTTCTTTAAATCATGTGTTTTACGACTGAATTTGTAACTATTCGCTCCTTTGAGAAAATAAGCAAATCATAAATGTCTCCACCCCTCTAAAACAAAACACACAGTAATATAATATATAAACGTCCCCACAGAATCTTTACAAGAAATGCAACGCAGATATTTAGCCAATATTTATAAACTTTTAAAAGTTTAGTCACTTTGTTTGTAATGACATGCATTGCTATTGAAAGATCATTTTCAACGAAAAATATTTAAAAAAAAATTATATGAAAGAATAATTAAAAGAAACGGGAGATAAATATAGTTTTGCAAAAACTAGCATTTTTTTCTTATCCTTGAATCTTTCAATATTTTTTGAGACTGTTTTTCCAATTATTAAGTGATTTCGATTTTTTTCTCAAATAATATTGGATGCTACCGATTCTAAATTATGGAAAAGTTCTGTGTTAATCTTAATAAATATTATTGTAAAATTCTTATTTAATAGAAACTATATCAATCCACTAAGTTTAAAATAGAAAGAATGATTTAAAATATTATCCAATTCTTACCAAAAAACTACTGTTTTTGCTACTGAAAATAATTTAAGTCAGTGAAAATATGCATTCTTTAAAATCATTTTTTAAGTACACCACTGCATTAAAAAAAAAATGAATTTATAATATTAAGAGAATTAGGAGGAAAAATTGTTCTCAAAAATAATACTCACATATAGAATTGATTTTAAAAGAACAGAAAATGTTTTAGTAGAAAATTATGGTTCAAGAACTGAACTTAATTTCCTTTCAAAGTCAAATTAATAAGTTTCATTAATTTTTTTATTGCATGTAACAAAAAATTGCATATTTAATGGTAAAACTTTGAATTTAACAAAGAAACAAGATTTTGCATCTGGAATGCCACAAGTAATACAAAATTAATAACTTAGGAATGTATAATTTTTTGAGTGTCAAAAAGAATTACCATAAATTTTTATTACAAAATAAATTCTGTAATTCTTATCAGGAATGTGAATCAAAATCCTTCAAGAAATCATAAATTAAAACTATGAATGTTGAATTCTTCATAACTTTGTTACTAATTTTTTTTTTTTAACTTGCAAGAACTTTTATTTGTCGCATGAAATGTTAGATATTATTTTGATAACGTACATTTGAATCGACTAAATAGTTACAATGATTCTTACAAAGAAAGCGAATTTCACTAGTTTAGAATTCTTGGAATTTTTACAGTATATTTTACAAGAAAAATTAAATTTTGAGACTTTATAAAATATTACAATAATATTAATTTGATACATTATTAATATTTCATAAAAGATTTAAAATTACGTTGAATAAGATTTATTTCTGCCTTAAGGATTTGGCTGCTTTTTTGTTAGATATGTGAAAACAGAAATTATGATTTACTTTTTAAAATAGTCATTAAATGTTAAACTAGTTAAATGAATAACAAATTTTAAAATGTAATTGTTTTGCTTATGCTCTTTAATGCAATTTAAAAGTATACTTGTGTGGACAGAATGCTATTATGCATAAATAATGCATATAAGTTAATGATTTTGTTTCTATAAAATCAATAAAAATGTAATTTTTTGAATGAAAATATTCTTATCTATTCATCCTATTTTTATAAACTATGAAATATAAGTTTAATTTAATAACAGTAATACTGTAGATTTATCTCTATTATAAAGAACAAAAATCATAGATAATGCTTGTTTTTACAGGAAGAATTTATTGCTCTAGCAACACTATTCCACCCATGCATTATAACAATGACAGCAAATTACAATTTTTCCAAACAATACAACATTTAAAAAAATGGAAAACATTTCCTATATGAAATCTTTATACAATGCTGCTTTTTTATAGAGCAATAATTCAAAAACAATTTTCAGACACAGATGTATATAGGTATAAGTATATATAATCACAGATATAATGTAATTATCGATAAGATTTGAAGACTTAGAAATATTGAACATTAATATTCGTTGTTGTTTATCACTGAAGATGTGATGTTAATATTCCTGAAGATATTCGAGTTTTATTCAGGATTATTGTAGTGGCACAGTATTTTTTTTTAACAGAGCTGGTGCCACACACAAAACAATTGTGTTGTGATCTATATTTCCTTATAATGGAATTTATTTCAAATAAATTCTATTTGAATGCAATTATTACACTAGTCAATTGTAATCAAGACAATCATAATCAAACTTAATTATAATAAATGACATTTAATTAATTTGTACTAAACTTTACTCATAGCATCAGTCAATATATTTAAAATGTACAATATTTTTTCAAGACAATAACTTAGCATGAAACTTTCCTTAACTAAAAGCTGGTAGAGTTTAAAAAATTAAAATTAAGAATGAATTTAAAAAAGAAAAAGATGCAATCATTTATATATAAATTGAAAAATAAATTTTATAACATCATAAATACTGCAGATGTTCTACAAATCTGATTTAATGTAATATAAAAATTGCATATATTTATAATTTTTATGTAACAATAGTCATTTATTCATTAAAAAATGTAAACAATCTTATGCATTTTTATAATTTAAATATGCTTATTTTCTTTTCTTTCAATAAATATACGGCATAAAAAGTAGAGTTTTGTCTTAGATAAAAGTAGTTAATATAGAACAGGATTTTTTTATGTAATGTTTTAATTGTTTCTAAATACTAATTGTTGAAAGAAATATTTGAGTAATCAATTCTTTAAATTAAGCAAAAATCCTACGTCAATAAACTTCATAAAATCTTGCAAAACTTACTTTGCTAATTTATAGTTTAAAAAAGCTAACAACCAGAAGTGCTTCAATTAAACAATCAGGAGTTATGAAAAATAAATACCTTCACTATTGCAGTCAAGGAGTAGATAAATAGCAAATTTAAGAAAGTAATTGATCATTTTTTTAATAAATTATATGTAACTTACTTTATGATATATCTTCAGGTAAATTCCAAAAAGAGCAATTACTTGAAACCTTAAATTATAATTTGATGGAAAATATATGGTGTAGGAAAAATATACTTAGACAATATTAATAATATTGTTAGATATACCCCCCCTTTTTAAAGTTATCTATAATAATTTTAATTGAAGGAAACTGATGTCCTTCATAATATCAACTTTCTAATTTAAGAAAAATATTTTGTGCATTAAGAATAAATAATTTCCTAGAGATTATTTACAATCACATATAAGTCTAAAATGAAAATTACTTTATGTAATAAAATTCATAGTTCTGAAGTTTACAAGTTCAATAAGTTGTGCGTAATAGTATGATTCAATTGTACCTAAATATACAATTTGATGAATAGTAACTTACAACCCTAACTGTACACAAAACTTAAATAGTAAAATTTTTGAAAATTTCAAAAACAATATGTTTAGTAGTATATAAATATATTAGAAGATGTTTTTAAAAAAATGATTTAAATAATTTTTGTTCATAATGTAATGCAATGAAATAAAATGTCACTACATGCCTTTCACTAGCATTTTTACAATTAAGGTTAGTTGGTTGGTTGGGTTTTGTGGAGCAAGATTAGAAATAGAACAAGCTGCACCATGCTTTACAATTCAATGTAGGTTATTTTATATTTACATTTGTATGCTTAATAAAATTTATTATTAAAAAATGTAAAAAAAAAAAACCTTAGCAAGTTTTATTGAAATGATACATTTGATATGGTAATTTTTTAATAATAGTTAATATAAAACCATTAGATATTCATTAGAGAAAGATTTTATGTTCATTAAGAAAAAAACATTTTTAATAAATAAAATTAGATCAAAGTTTCTTAAGTCTCAAAAATTAGAATAAATACCAAAGTGTATTCTAATCATAACTTGATTAAGCATAACATAGATAAATTACATCAATAGTTTTTCTATTAAGACACACAAGTGCAAATATTTTATAACAAAACTTGCCTTTCTTACATCAATATTAAACACAAATCAAGAAAAAGAATGGCACCAGCACTGCTCAAAACTTTAATTTATATACATCTAATATGGAAAGACTATCTTTGAACATCTACATGTAATGCAAGTTTAATTTTCAACATTTCTAGAGTATTAACACAGTTATAAATATATATATGTATATAAATTTCAACGTGGAATAATAAAAAAATATTCCACATGATAAAAAGAATGAATTAAAATGCTGAAAAATAAATAATGATCGATAGAATTTAAAACAAATTGTTTATAAGTCTTTAACAAGATGAAAGTACACAATGCAATTTTTTATTATAATTAATTATATATTAAGATTTATTATAATTAAATATACATTAAGAAAAACCAGCTGTTTTCCATTTATTTTAAGAATGACTGTCACTGAAATTCTTACAACTAGCAATTTAATGTTATAAAACTAAACAAAACAGTAATACCAACAATGAAATCGCATACAACATTTATAGTTCTCCAAAATTATTATTTTCATTCAATATTCTATCAAAAAATTTTAATGCTAAATCAAAAAATTTTGATAGAATATGCTAATGAAATTGCAATGAATAAAGAGAGGATATAACTGAAATTACTTTCAGAAACTCCAATAAGTATTTCTAAATTTAAAATTTTTCACAGTTAATATGCTATATTTTAACAAATTTTGAAAGTTGGGAAATATTTTTAAGTGTAAAAGAGAAAGCAAAGGCATTGAAGAAATCAAACATAAAAAACAAATTTAGCAATTGATAGCATTTTATTAACCCCTTGACTGACTTTGACGAGTCTGACTCGTCATTGATTTCCTGGGCCATCACAGACTTTGACGAGTCAGACTCGTCAAGCGCTTCTTTCGGCGGACGCCGTGCAAGTTACAATTAGATTACATAGTTGCTTCACTCTTTCGACGATTCTCATTTAAAAAAGCACACTGAAAGTAAGAGTTCAGTTTAGCAGAAGTCTCGCACGGTGAATGTTATACTAGCCAATATTTGAGTTTAGTAAAGATTATAAATAATCCCCGTAACATGTATAAGCCAGATGCATTATATGAAAGTGGGGATGATGGTGTAAATTGATGGTGTAGTTCAATTAAGCGAAATTAAATAGTTTTTTTTTTGTCGCATCAAATTCCATTTAATTCGTCAGTGAAGGGGTTAAGAAAATATAAGTTAAATTTGGGGAAAAAAGAAAATATACTGTTTTTGAGGTAATATTCAAAGTTATTAATATTACTTATGAGTTGATACTACTAAATTATGAATTTATACATAAAGATGCGAGACCAAATTAGCTATAAAAATAAGCTTCAATAACTAATTAAAAATACTTGAAATTGATGAAAAATACCTTCTGTAAAATAGTTTAGAGAAAACTGCCAGTTTTTAATGTATCAAAAAATGAAACAAAAAATACATAAAAACTAAGCAAATTTTCTTGCAACATTATTTTAAATATTTCAATATCCTTCATTTTGTATGAGTATTCTGACGGTCAGAGACTTCATTGAATTAAAATATTATGCAGGAATCGAAAAATTTCAATTAATATAATCATTTTATATATACACATATTTCTATTGAGCACACATTCTTATACTTAAAATAAAAATTATGTATTCAAATATATAATAAATTCTCACAGAATATAATTTAATATTATTATATATATTTCTAAAGTGCAAAGATACATTACTAATTCAACATACATATAGCAAGTTTCTTTCTTTTAAATATTTCACAATTTGAGAAACATGACATAGAAAATTATTGCACAATTCATATTAAGATGTAATGTAGAAATTCTCACACAGTAATAGAAGATATTAAGAATATTCAAGCACATATAACATTCAGTAAACTTTTTCACAACATGTACACACCAAATTAAATACGTACACACTAAGGCCCCATTTCCATTCCTAATAAATATATTTATGTTTAGCATTTTTAGTTTTATATGAATATACTTGTACATTTTAAAATCTAAATATGTTCAACAAATTTTAAATTTTATTGGGGAAACTAAAACTTATATAAATATCCTATTTAAGTTGAGAATGATTAAACTATTAATCATCACCATGTTTTTATATATTTTAATAAAAAATTGTTCAAAAGTATAGTTATGATATTCAATATTTCATAGTAATAATAAACCTTATCTTCAATTTAGACAATTTACTTGCAAGTAATATAATATAATATAAATCATAGTATTGAAATAGTAACTGACATTCTTTTATAGCTAACATAAAATAATAATCAATGTAATACATAAGTTAATTATTTTGAATATAAAATTTTTAATGCAAGGCTCATATAATATATGGTTTTTAATTATTGAAAAATGTTTTATTTAATTACATACAACACAACATTTCTGCCAAAATTGCAAAATTATGTGGTTAGATAATTAAAAAAAAAAAAAATACTAACAAAAATTATTGATCTGAAAATATTTCGAGCAATCAATGAAATTAAATGCATGTTAAAAAGCAATAACTGCATAATAAATAATAATCATAATAAATGAAAGTTTTATGAGTATTTTTGCTTCACGTTATTCCAAATCATAATTATGTGATTAAATTATTTATTATAAATATTTTCTCATTCACAAAGCCATTTTTACAAATTTTAAAAAAGCACAATTTTACTTTTGAAATCAATTTTGCATATAATAGAGTAAAATATCATCAAAATGTGAGAATCACCCTTTATTGAGATATGAAATCATAGACACAAGCTAATTCTCAGTAAAATTATAAATTTTTAAATAAAGATTTATAAGACATAAAACATACGATAAACATTTTAATGAAATGAGCATAAAAATAAGTTTAAAATATTTTACTACATTGAAGGGGGTTCCCTTAAAAAAATATATTCAATTGCATTAATTTCTAATCCTAAAATTAACATGAGCTATATAAATTTTCAAATTTATACAAAATTGTTAATATATGTTGATATGTAAATGCAATGCTCTATAAATATGCACAATATTGCAAATTTCCTGACCTGATAATTACTGATTAAAATTTGCAATATTATGCATATCAAATATAAAAGTGTTCAATTCAGAAAAAGATAAATTTAACTAATAAAATTAATAAGGAAAATAAACTGTTACAATACATAATAAACACACAAAATATGACACACATTTTAACTTGAAGTATTTAAGTTTTAAATTAAAACTAGGTATTTAATGTAAAGTGTGAATAATATTGGATTTTTTCATTGAGACCAAAGAATGGCTTTTGCTAAGTTGATAAACATTTTGACAAAGAGAAACAAAATTTAAATACAACAACCATGCTTTACAACAATTTGTATATTTAGATTGTAAGAATCCAATTTTTGATACATGCTTTACAACAATAACTTTTATCCATTAAAAAAATGTGAAGAATCATTACTACAACTTCTTGTTTTGAACACAGTTAGTGATATAGTAAGCAAAAAGGGCTACAAGTGCAGGAAATGGGGTCTGTTTCAGAAGGAATAACATGTTAAAAGACAACAGGAGTGAACATGGACAGACATTTGGTGATTTAAAGTTCAAAATGAGTAAGAAAGGTTTCATAAGTTGCACGACTACATTTTGATACCACACTTAGAGATAAAAAGAATTAGCATGTGAGTCTATAGAAACACAGCACAACTTCATTTCAAGAGTAAAACATCACTAGAACAATAATAAAGAACAGATTTTTATGTAACTTTGGCACATATTTTGTCACATTGTGCTATCATATGACACTTGTTCATGCACCAAATGAAATAAAAGCTGATAATTACCATTTTTATTTTCCTAAACATTTATGCAAAAGTAATTACAAATAAATAACACATTAGTAAAATGTAAAAATAAGAAAAAAATTGAGAAAAAAAATCAGAGTTAAATCATCCAAATATCAATATTTAAGCAAGATGTATATATAGATATAAGTCTCCTTATTTGATAAGGATAAAGCATACATCTTCTGTTTTCAACTCACAGTCACATGTGTTCCTTGCAATGGTATATGTCATATTTTAATTTTTGTTAGAGACACATAAACCAAAATTCTTTTGTATAAATTAATTCATTCTAATCACATAAAAATAAACAAAAAATAAACTTTCTATCAATTAACCGAATCAATAATTAGCTAATATAAACAATTTCTGTCACTTAAAACTTTAAAGATTTTTCAATACCTTCAAGAGAAAAACTAGCCAAAAAATTATACATTTTTGCACAATTGTCAAATATGAAGTACAGTTATGAATTTCTAAAGAAATCTACTATAAGACTAATTTTTCACTTTTTGATATAGCCTATTATATTTATTTTATATGTAACAGAATGAATCCAAATAGCAAAACCCAGTAATATAATTTAGTTTTCTTTATTACTCTATACTTCAAGTAAATTTGAATTGTTGCATTAAACTATGCTGATTTTTCTCCTTTACAACAGACAATTCAATAAATTAAACTTATTCACTTTGTCATACAATTTTGTAATAAATCTTGCCTCTAAATAATTTTTAAATTGGAAAATATCAAATGAATGGAAAGATATTTTAAATGTATTTTATTAGAAAACATTAAAATTTAATTAAAATAATTTTGCAATTCCCATTAATAATTATACAAGGCACCTAACCACATCCTCATATAAGTGCAGGAACTACAACATTGGAGCATGCCCAATAATAACAGTAACATGGATAACATACAATAACAAGAGGCAAAATATATAAACACAGTTAAAATAAATTTCGTTTAATTAGTAACCCATATTTTTTCCAGCTTTGGGAGGGATGACATGGACTTGATATAAGATATGCTTGCGACGACACCAACTAAAAGAGTTATCAAATTTCAAAATATCTGTGGGAAGAAAAATTGATACTTATGTAAAAATTGCTAAAAATATTAACCATTTTTTATAATATATTAATTTTCAAATATAATTTGTAACATTTATTTTTTAAGGTTGAGAATTGTTTTTTTTTATTAAATAAATCAACATTAACAATAAATAACATTTTATAGAAAATAGTCATATAATTCATTCTAGTTTACAAAATATAAGTCAGGAGTATAAAGTTCAAAAATAATATTTATTATAAATTTGAAAATTGCTTAATCAAGATTCAAAACTTAAATCTTCATTAACTCTTTTAAGAAAGCAAGTTTTCATTAACAAATTTAATGAATAGAAGATATTTTTCCTAGGAGTGCTTATTTTTGATTTTGCTGTGGCCAAACCTTAATAAAAATAATAAATTAAAAAAAGGATACAAAATAATCGAAATTGGCAATTATAATTTAAATTAAAAGCAAAATTAATCATAACGAAATTATAGTACATAAGACAAAATATTTATAAAGTTCAAAACAAACTGAGAAATATTAGTATTTTATTTTATTTTTACAGCATTTTAACAGGCAGACATCTTACTGATTAATCTTAAAATTTTATGATTCAATTTATATCGTATATTCTTTCTAAAAATATTGTTATGGGGAATACTTCCAATCCTTATATATTTAATACATTGTATAACAATTTGTGTAGGATTAATTTTGTTTCATTTATAGTAATGTGTCTGATTATTTTTATGTGATTTTATTAGATCTTAAACTATGTATAAAATAACTTCATTGTTAGGATTGATATGGAGAGAATTTTTACTGAATTTATAATTATGGATTAATGGTGTTTAAATAATAAAAAAATTTGATATGATGATATAAAATTATGTTGTACATATAAATTTAAGAAGTCTATGGTTTTAAATTAATCCAAAAAATTATCAAATAAACTTACAGATTTTTGGTGTTATTTTATGAAATAAATTCACACTGAGAATATTAATGAAAAGTGCTGAAAAAGCAGATTTCGAAAAAATTATGCCTATCACTAAATATTGTAAAATAATTCAAATCATTTTATGCATTGCTGGCATAGAAAATAAAACACTAAAATTTTTAATAGCCTTCGCCAAGATGGTGTAGATGATAAAACTGATAATCAGTGTCATTTTCATATTCACAATAACCTCTGCTACATAATGCAAAATTAAATGAAAAAAGTTTTCAATAGGTTAGGGTAAGGCAATCCATTCTGCCTTTATATTCACTTCAAATTCATTTATGTACCAGGGATGACTTGCCTTTCAAACAGAATTTTTTTTTTCCACATGAAAGTTAATTATACCAGGACCTATAGTTTAAAATGGATTCCAATTCGGCAGCCAGATTGGTGACGAATCATGGAATGAAACATTCATGCCTAGCTGTAACCTATATGCTTAATAATTGATATAGTTGGTATTAGGCAGATTAAACACATGTAATTTGTTTGCTAGGCTAGGAAGAAATATTTTGAATTCAAAATGAGGCTGCATACTGCTTTGTGAAATATGTTTGCAAACAAGACCTAAAAGTAAGAATAGGTGAAACAAAGTGTAAATTCTCAAAAATATTTATATACCGTATTTTCCTGCACATAATACAGGAAAATATAGTATAAAATTTTTTACGTATGAAAAAGTAATAAAATCATTGTTTTCCAATATGAAAAACAAAAAATAAATATTTATGATAACTCAGTTTTGTTTGTTCCTCTACAATCATTTTTCATAAACAAAAACAAAGTAAATTAATACTCACTTTTATTATGTATTCTAAGGCACTAGAAAAATCTATACATGAAATGAGAATTAAACATACAAATTGTTAAATTGGGGCTGCTTTACAACTTTAAACACAGCATATGTACCAGCATATTATAGCATTTTTTAAATCATTACATTTTGTTAACAAAGAAATGAAAAATTAGGAATGACTAAATTTTAACTTCGACTTGGCAATTTTGAATAATTGAAGGTTGTTTTTTTTTTTTATCAAGGCATAAGTAAATATGAATACGAAATTTCTGGTTTTGGTATCTCTTATATATAGAAATTAAAAGAAAAAAAATTTTATTACAACTTTAAGTTATTTTTATCAAATACAACTTTAAGTTATTTTAAGTTATTTTTATCAAATATTTTCGTCAATGAGAAACTTTTTCTAACACAATTCTAGATTATAAAAATAAACTAAATAAGGGTAATTTAACTCTAAGACTATTTTTAATCAGTTTCAGCTGAATAGATGATAAAAAATATCTTTCTAAACAAAACCACAGATCTCTATGATATTTATGTGGAGGGATAGGGCAAATGACAGAAGTTGCTTTGGTGAGGGTTCCCAACATGTAAACCTGTTTCATGGTGGGTAATAAGTTGAAAATTGATTAATATGAAAACAAATTATTTTCATTGATATATATAGTACAGCTTTTAAAATTTTAAATAACTGTATTCGCCATTTCCAATTCACATCTATAACAAGGTGTTTAGCAATTGCAAAATTGCTTCAATATTTTGTTTATACTATTCTATTCTAACTGTATGGGTCAATATTGGATTCTGTATACGTTCATTTTGCTCAGACGTCACTATTGCAGTCATGTTTTTCTTTCTGTATTCACGATCCTGTTCAAATGTCTAACTGTCTCCTATGGTGAATTTGGTTTTCCTTTTTAAGTTCTGTCTTCTAGATGTTTTGTCATAATGGTTACTCTATGATCTTTGATATATGGAATACCTATAAATACCCCTAACAGCTATGCCACTGTGGTTTACCAATGCATCAAACAAACAATTAGTCAGTACATTTGTAATCTGTTTCTTATATAACTATATAATTAGTTTATCATCTTAACTATGCTTATTTTAATAAAACTCATTTATTTATAATTTGCAATAGGAAAATTCATAAAGAATTAATAAAATAAAACCAATTCAAAATTTTACTTTTATCTCATCACAATATATTTGATTAAAAAAACATTAAATTAAAAAAAAAATTATTATTATATATTTTTTGAATTCAAAAGATAAATTTTAATTCAATAGAAAAATTACTTTGTTTACTAAGATTTTAATTTCAAAAGGCATTTTTTGGCAAATTATAATCTTAAGTACTTTATTTTGCATCATAATTAATCCCTTTCTTCAGTATTAAAGCAAAACATAATATCAAAAAGAAACAATTACAATAAATAAGGGCAGGGAAACCCTATTAAATATTTTATGACCACAGACTAAATTCAAAAAATCAAATGCAGATGACGTTGAAGTAATCCATCATGTTAGATTAAATTATTGTAAAATAAATTCAATATAATTACTGTTCATACTTAATAAATAAGTGCAAAAGTATGTCCTGATAAGCAAATCAATCAGTGGCATTAGTAGTGAAATAGAGCTTTTTATGATATTTCATTTTATAAAAGGAAAGACTTCATTTTATAGCATTTAAACATTAAAATAGTTAATAAGCATTAAAAGTGAAATTTTAGAAAACCTACATTGAACTGTCTAAATACAAAGAAAATTTAAAATAAAGTAAAAAAAATTGAATATTGTACAATTCAGGAAAACAACATTCATAAAACAAGATTTTTTTCCTCCACACCAACAGAAAGAATAAAATTTTCTAATAGACATTTGAATCATTAAAAACTTAATTTCACACTTATTACTTAAGTATTGGTTTTATTCTATAGTCTAGTGAAGGAATATTCAAAATTAAAAATCAGATAATCATGGAAGATTTTAAAGAAAATATTTGGTTATAAATTATTTTATTTCCAAAGGCAGATTATAGACAGTTACAGCAAAATAAATAAAAAGGATAGAACAATAACACAGAAAGATACTGCAACAGAGTCTATAAATCACTTTCAGGCCAGTGCAGCTCCCTCTTCAAGCCTAGCTCCAACAAAAACTCGAAATCTCACTCTTGCCGACGTGAACGGCCGGGAAACAGGCACACCCATGCGGTACCAAGATGTTCTTGAACGCTCCACATACCGTGAACGGTAGCGCTAGCGTGGACAATTGGGCACCGCTATGGCGCCCAGGTTTTGGATATAAATTTCTTCACAAAAAATATTGAAGGTAGGATAACAAAGTTAGAAATTTCCAACTGTACTGCTAATTTCTTTTGTTGTATTTAAGAATTTGTAAATTTAATAGAAAGTTTTAGTAAGATGCTGGTGTTGATAAATCAGATTTGCCAAAAAGCATCATTTAGTTCAATAAACAAAAATTAATTTATATAACTGACCACTAAAAAATTTTTATATGAATATGAACATTTTTGAAATATACTAGAGACAACAGAAAATGATTGCATCAGATTATGCAAAATTATAAAAAGGAAAAGCAGAAATAACAAATTTCAATATAATATCTTCTTAACGATATATATATACTTACACTTCCCTGCTCTCTCACAGACTAACATACCGTCTTCAGGTACTAAATGGCAGTTGACTCGTTGCAGAGGAATCAATTCTTCAGCAATACCACCTTCTGGCCTAAACCACACACTAAAACCAATATCATAATTTTCAGTCTGAAACTCCCATTGCAATGTTGAACCTTCATCAGTTACTGTTAATTCAACAGGAAAAACAGACTTTTTATCAACAGTAATTTTTGTTAAATCTGTATCTGTTGACAAACGACGGCTGGGTGCAGTATAATAAGAGGCTGGAACTTGTCCCCCCATATTTACCTAGAACATTAATGTAAAAAATGTACTAAATTAAATTATGATTAAATATCTTTTTATAATAGTAATTTGAGTTAGAAAGTGAACAAGCAAATAAAAAATTTATTGTCTAATTTAACTTTATTTTCATTTGAAACCAAGAATTTACAATTAATTTTTATACAATTTTAAAAGGTACATTTTTTTTATTATAAATGGTCAAATTTATAAGTAGGGAAAATTTACAACTAAATAGCAAAGAATTAATTTTCTTAAATCAGCTGCTGTATAAATGCATAAAATAAACGCCTTTAAGAAGTGATTAAAAAATTTCATACTAGGCTACCTTATCTTACACACAAAATTTCTTAATGATCATATATTACTAAGAAATATTTTGTTATTTTCAGAATTCACAGTAGTCTTTACAATTTAATTATTTAATTTAAAAATCAAGCTGTGACAATGCTGGATTTGATTACATTCTTCATATATTCCATTAAATATTTATTTACTTTTTTTTAAGAAACAACTCTAACATAAATTAAAAAGTTTAGATAAAAATTTAAAACATTTCTAATTACTGTATTTTCCTGCATACATAATCCATAGATTATGTGTTGAAAAAATTTTGAAATTTATTGTGCTTATTATACAGCACCATGGATAATCTGATAAAAAACATTGGCAAATAGAAAAACTTACAATAAAGTTTTGAAAGAAATGTCATTTATGTTTTATGAAGTAAATAACTGATGACACCTGAATCTACTAACTTATTTCAGCTACAATTAGAGTTTTATCCAATTACATTCAAGAATGTGTGAATTTGTTTTCTGAAAAACATATTACAATTGATCTTGCCATTTCACTCACATTTTTCTTTACCTGAGTTGTTTAATTCTGTTTGTATATCATCATGTAGATGTATATCATCATGTTAAATATTCAAGTTTGTATATTATGTAGAAGCAAAAGCATTAGTTAACACAGATGAGTTTAAACTAAAAAAAAGCTATGGAGAAGGGAAATAAAATTGACAAAAGTATTAATGTAAAATGAAAATCTAAGCATGCACAGTACAAAAGAAAAAAATGTATCCAATGTGCAGTTCGAAAACATTCCATTTCTTTCATTTAATTTTAAGCAAAGCAAATGTATTCTATTTTCAAAATATGTCTAACTTCATTTTAAAATTTATTAAAAACTAAAAATCGATAAGTTTTATAAAATTTTCTCAGAATTATCGTATTGATAATCAATCTGAAGTTTTCATCTCAGTTTATTGCACTATGCAATGAGGATCCAGAAAGATATTTTTCATAAAGTTTCTTTTGTAAAATATTATTTTTAATCATACTGAGTATTTTTAAGTTTGTGTGACACTACATCAGCAGTATATATTTCCGACTATTCAGTGAAAAAATTGCTGCAGATTAAGTGATGCTTTTTTCTTCACTCACAAACAAGGTCTTACAAACAATAAGTTGCTGTGTGAATTAAATGCAGGAAAATACAATACACAAGATGAAAAGAAAAAATATGAAATTAATAAATAAAATTCACAATATATATTAAAATGTAAGGAAATTATTCGAAAGATATAGAATAAAAATAGTAAAATGAAATTTATGATAATTATACACAAAAGAATTAGCAAGAAAATGAGTAATTAATGGGAAAACAGAAACATTCCATCTAAAGTAACTGAAACAGTAAATATTTATTGGATTCATAAACCAAAAACATGCAAGATTACATAGTTTAATTAAAAATACATTAAAAAAAATATAATGGGTATATTATAAGAATATGCTTAAAAAGCAATCAATAATGTTATAATTTTAATGATAGTTTTGTGTGAAAACATGCATTGTTAAACATAACCAATATTTCAAAGGATATTATTTAATACAAGAATAAATCTGTTTGTAAAAAGTAATGAAAACATGAAAGAATTTTGTAAATAATTTTAAATTATTAATTTCTGTGACAAATGTATTATACCGTTCTTACAATTAAGTCATTATTATCATGCCTTTAAATAAACAAACCAATATATTTAAATCAATTTTAATTTCATCACATAAACATACTAGAGGTCTGTCTTCAGGATCAGATTTAGTTCCACCCCACTGTGTAGGTAATTCACTGGGATCTATATCTTCAAAAACAGCACTTTTCCATGTTTCTATATAAAAATTTTTAAAAAATTAAATATAAAGAATAGTGAAAAAAAATTAAAAATTTTTCCAATATTCAAAATTAATTTTAATAAAGTTACAATACCCTATTTAAGAGGAATCCTTTATACAAAATTTTCAGACACATAAATATTATAAGTTTCTTTATAAATAATTAAAAATGTGCTAAGCTGTATATATTCAGAGCTGGTAACTTCTGCAGTTTTTAATAATTTAACAAATATTAAATAATTGAATTATTTACTCTAAAATAATTTGACAAGTTAAATTATTTACTATCCATAAAACCATATAATCTTTCTGCAGTGAATTAAATATCTCCAAATATTACTAATATGGAACATAAAAAATTCTTAGAATTTTACTTTTCACATTTTATGAAATGAAAAATAGATAAAATAAATGTTTTCATGGCTTTTTAATAATTTTTTAAATTTATGTCTGTCAATTTTTTTGGTTTCAAAATATAGTTTAAAAATATTTTAGAATAATTATAATTATATTTTAATAAAATTTTATATTAAAACATTATTAAACCAAATTAACATAACCCTCTTAGCACTTGAGCTTCATATGAGGCTTCTACTTCAATTATAGCATTACTGAGGGAAAAAATTCATTATTTTTTCCCTTCAATGACATTACTTATTCATTTAGAATCCATGAGGTTTTTAATGAAAACAGAAACCATTTCCAGGTGGCCAAAGAAGTTTGTATATTATACTGCTTGAATTTATTATATTGCTTTTCCAGAAGATAACCCAACTTATTACACAAGTTGATAAATTCATTTTTTTCCAACAATAAGTATTTTCTTATTCTTTAACCTTTAGATGATATGTGCATATTTTTAGGTTGATTTTAAATGCAATATATTCTTTCAAAATTGGGAAAAATATTTAACTTTATGAGGCTTAAAGTTACACTTTATTTCTTTCTTACTTAATGTTCTGTATTTAATCATTTTTACTTAATATTTATCAAGCAATATTTCTCACATAATAAATACTTAGTATTAACGAAAACTTAATATTTGTCATGATATTTAATGATAATAACAATATTTTCTAATTCTTGTCATATAATTTTATATGTCTTACATAGATAAAATTTTAACGAAGTCTAAAATTTTATTAGGAATATACATACAATTGCTTTAATGGATTCCAGAAAGTTAACATAAAATTCAATATTTAACTGGAGAATAAAATTGTGGTGATTTCTATGAAGGTTGAAAAGTAATGTGAAAATTTTCTGTGATATAACATACAATAAAAGAAAAAAATGTTAGAAATTTAAGAAAAAAATAAAATTTTAAAAGCATTTTTTAAAACAGATAACTTTGTTTTTCACATAGTAATTTCTATTACAGTGACCTAAGTGTTGATTCAATTTGAAGTTTATATTATACGATGTAATATTTCTTTAGTTTTATTAATGACAATTTTCGCTCTTCTCAATTCTGCATTCCTTCTTCTTTCACATAAAATAAACTTTTCATTCCCCAAAACTGAAAATTTTATATAATTGCTGAAGTAATTATAAAAATGTTAATATAAATATAGTTTACAACAAAAATTTTAAACTTAATGTGCACATAAGATACAAATTAAACTCATAGATTTTGAAATTCAAATGATTTGCAAATGAAACAAATAAATCTCCTTACCTCAGAATTTATTAAGTTTTAACAGACTGTAACATTTTAACTGTCCTGATTGAATTTTATTTTCTTCAGAAAAAGAGAAGCAAACAAAAGATAAAAAGCTACAACAAAAAAATCAAATGAAAATAATTAATAAATAAACAATAGCAAAATATAATAATGCCTATTTTCAGTAAATCATAAAAATAACTTTTAATAAATACTCTCCTTTTTAGTATTTTTGATACAAAATACTATGTACACATATTTTATTTTATGTATTTTTTGATAGATGCACCTTTGACTAATTAAATGTAACTACATTTTTAAATATTTAATTTTTATTACTATTCATTAATATAGCAAATAGTACTTTGGTATTCAACTAAATCAGAAAGACTTCTACAGCAAGTCTCATTTGCAAGATAGAGAAATTAAGATATATGAAACAAAAATGCCTCAAAAACATGGGATACTATTGGTTAAAAATAATGGTGTAATAAGACATAACATTTATGGTTTGAAATTCTATAACATTTATGGTTTATTAAATTTAACATTTTCTTTTTAGTCTCTCACACTCACTCCCACACTTACTAACTCACAGGTGATATACTCCATAAAATCATTAAACAGAATTATATATTAAAATATTTCAAATAAAGATGACATTAATAAAAAAACAATAAGTATATGATATGAAAGATGTTGTTACAATTCTGAAAAAGACTAAAACTAGAAAATGTAAACATCAACCAGTTTTACACAGAATGTCAACATATACGAAATATATCGGTGAAAGACTTGATATTTTATTATATTTTAATATGTTTGAACTATTGTAGGAGCGTCCAGAATATCTGAAATGCTTTGGGGAAGGTCAAAATGAGAAGCCAAAATCAATAGAGTGCCAAATATATCTTTAAATGTTAACAATGTGGATGAATGATGATGACACAAATAAATGGTCAAGTCGTTTGCATTTTCTTTAAATTGGTCAAAAACACACACTACACATCACAAAGGAATATAAAAGTTCTTATGAAGCAACATTTATTGTTAAAACAAAAAAAGGATCATCATCTTTTTGCTACTACTGAAAGAAAACGCTATTGAAATTTCAATAAGAAATTACTTAAAAACATGAATTTTTAACTTTGATGATGGTTTTAATTATTATTATTATACTTGATAAAATGGTGATTAGAAATAGATCTATTTTGAACATATTTATAAAAAGTATTTTACATTTTAATGTTTGAAAAATCTCGTCGTTTTTAATGCACTTAAAAATTTAAAAATGCTGAGTTGGCAGCTGAAGGATATCACACTCTGGATATTGCTTCAATACTACATGGGTTTGATTTTCAACTCAGATAAGGGTGTTTGCAATCCTTAAGTCCATTTTAAACATAAAACATGGTCTGTTTGACCCATATGATCAACAAAATGATCTTTCAGAGTGGCAACTAATCCACAAAGACAAACATTTCTTAAGTTTTGATATTCTGTAGAAGTTTAGGGGATTTAATTCTAAAGTTGGTAAATAAAACTTAATACAAACACTTCTAAATAGTCCTTTGTTAGAAATAATATTTGAGTATTATTTCATTTTTAAAAAATTTATACTTTTGTCTAACTGGACATTTTTAATAATAAAGTTTAATATAAAACTGTATCAAAAGAAATTTTATTTTATTGGGTGAGCTTATTTTCCTCTAAAACCTAATGCTGAGGTTAAAAAATAAATGTGCACTGTGGTAGAATAACCGAGCATAAATTACACATTAAAATTTTAATGATACAATGGAAATTCAGACATTCAAAAATACAAAAGAAGGAAAAAAGAAATTAAGTAATTACAAATAAAATTCAAGTTTAGCTAAAAACTAAAAAGCAATATGAAAAAATAATTGGAAGTATGTATCAATAAGGCCAATTTATGATGAAATGTTAATTACATAGGTCTTAAGAATTGAGTGGACACTAAGTGTGTCACCAGGTAGCAGATAGCCAAATGTTCTTTTGTTTTTTTGAAGATAGCTTCATAAGACACAGCTTCAAACTCCCTCCCGTAACTTTGGTATTATGAATCAGGGCCTAAAGTGATTGGCATTGGGGTTATATTGTTCTAAAGGAGTTTTCAGTATGGTTGATGAATTGCTAGAGAATCTCACTAAACCCAGTAACTCATGCAATGTTGGGAGGGCCCATTTTATTTCCAGACATTTAAGACCATTGCTTTTGCAGGTAAAACTTCTGAAGTAGATCTGTGTTTACAAGCTCAAAAAATCTAGTGTATATCAAATGAATGAGTAAAAATGATTCTTGGTTCAGAGGTAGAAATGACCTTTAGTCCATCCATAGCTGGAAACTTAGCAACATGACTACTTCTCAAACAGGAAACTTCCTATGATGGCACTTTTTCAACGAGACCCTGCATGTAGAAAATGTCATAATAGCAATGAAATGGTACATCATATTGTATATAAATATGTCCCATAGTCTTGCCCTTATTCAATTGATTACTTTAGGTACTCTTGATATAAAAAAATTACACTTTTACTCTATAAAAACCTTTTTAACATCACAAACAAAGTGGAATACTCTAATACATGGGGCTAGATTATTTTGGATTAGGAGCTTGGCACAAAATGCTTTCAGCAGTAGTGCTTTGGCTGTCAAATTCAATAAAGAAAAAGAATCATCAATACAGTTTACTAATGCAATTACTTACTTTATTGAAATTTAATATATATTTCTAGAACAAGACATTTGATTATGAGCAAACTGAAAGATGGAAATAATTTCCTAAGAATTGCAAGCAAAAAGTTTAATTAAGAGGGTTTTGATTAATTTATCCCTCTATAGTCAATTTTAGCATGCAAGGGATAACATCTACAATGAAGATGGGATTAAAGCTAATACAGAGAATCTAACATTTAAAGTGCAAATCATTCAATAGTTTTCTGAAATAACAGGGCTTTGAAAATGTTATCAAAAGCACAAGTCAAGCTAATAAATCTATAGTTACTAAAATATGTTTCAAAGCATTTTGTTTAGAAATAGAAAGACTACTATTCAATTTTCCATACTTTATATTAAATTAGTATATATTAAAATTATATCTCCAGTAACAACTTCTGTAACAAAGAGAAATTTTATTACTAAAGTTAGTAAATACTACAGCATAATTTTATTATAATTTATTTTTAAAAACAAAATGTGTTATTAGAAGTCAGGAAAAATAACCAACCTTTAACATATACATGAATTTTTTTCGCAGTTTCTTCACTCAAGAATGGTTTTATTAAAGCATATGCCATCGGGAAGAAAGCAGGAGCTGTAAAAGTTTTTAATTACTATTGTAATAAAAATGAGATTAGCATAAATAAGCACAAGAAACAAATTACAAACCATTTATAACATAGGCTTTTTTTAATCTCTCAGGGTAATTATCTTCAAAAACTTTAACAAGTTGAGTAACCATGTCAACAGCTATAAAAATACATATAAAATTTAATTTCTACATGATTGATATAATTGCTAAAATTATACACATGTTATCATAAAATTATCAAATAATATAACTTTTACAATATACAATTCATTACTAAATAAAAAAAATTCTATAATCCGTAATGGTAATACACCATTTTTTTAAATGCCACGTTTTTAAATTTTTAACAGTATTTATCAATTTTTTTATAAAAGTCAAATACAATAAAAAAATAACATATGTAATTGAAGATTTTTAGCTTTACAGAAAGTAATAAGATCTAATGTGACATAAAAGATGAAATTACTGGTGTATAAAACCATGATAAAAAAGTTATTTATAGATCAAACATTTGAACTTTAACCCAAGAACATGAAAAAGGAATAAATTTGGGAGTTTGAAACATGAATTTGGAAGAGAAAGATTTTAAGAACCATATTTGGACCAATTAAAGATAATGATGTTTGGTAGAAAAGAAACAACGATGAAATTCAAAAACTATTTAAGAACATTTATAATAAACCATATAAAATCAAAAAGACTAATGGTTAAGACGCATGAAGGACAACCAATGGACAAAAATTTTTTAATTGTCAGAGTCAAGTTTAGAGAAAAGAAGGAAGACAAGGAAAAGATGGTTTGATAAGGTTGAAAAGGATATCTCGAGAATTCGAAAATAACAAATTGGAAAACTAAAGCACGAGAGTGCATTGGAGTTGAACTGTCAGGGAGCCCACTGTCCAACAAAGATTGTAGTGCTGGGAAGTTCAAGTACAATGCCTTCAACACATAAAATTTAACTTTTTGTTGTTAAAGATTTGGAATGTCTTTGTTATACGTGTCCTTTTGCATCACTTGTTCATATTATAAGTAGCTAAGTCAAAGTTTATACATTAAAACTAATTTAGAAATAGATTTTTAAAAAAATAATTATACTATTTAATTTTAAATTATGAAAAAATAATAAATATGATATGTATAAGTAATTATATATAATATTTGTAGCATCTCCCGAGTTCCTTCTTATGAAAAATGCACCATACTAGAATCACGGAATCATGAAAAGTTAATTTTCTTATAACTGGAAAAAATACATGTAGTTATTTACTGTTTCTTTAAAAACAACTTTACATTTGTAAGTAGATTAGCTTAGACAGAAAATTAAAAAATATTAAGAACAATTTCATATACTTACAAAATTTTGAGATTTTAAAAGCAATATAAATTTTTAAAAAGCTTAAGTATGAATATAATAAATATATCTTAAGATACTATATGATATAAAAGTTTTAAATATCAGAGCTTATAAATAAGCATCTTATGTTCAGCAAAATCCAAACAACCGGTATGGGTTTGGTGCGATTTCCAATTTTTGATCCTAGCACTACACAGTTCTCGGCAACCTAAATAACATCACTTTGCACAATATTCAATTTTAAAAATCCCAAACAAATTTTGCATTTGTATACAATCACATTATATCTTAAAATGAAAGTTACATCATACAAGTACACGAAAACATTCTTACGCAGTAAACCAAGTTTGAAGCATTTATTACTGTATTAGCACCTAGGATCTGACCTAAGTACTAATTGAAGTAGGGTTGCAACTTTTGATAATTTTAAATTAAAGGTCGATTTTTGTGAATAGTATCATAAGCAACATGAAATTCATAGAAATAAATTACAATACATATACTATTTTCTTCCAGAATAAGAAAAAAATTATACTTCAATTTATTTAAAATTTATATCAAATGTTAAAAAATTTCTTGAATATTAACACAATCTAGAATACCTGGTTTCCATGCAACTTGTTTCATAGTGAAATTATCCATATCAAATATAATACTATGAGTTTCAATCTTCTTTCCAAGCTGAAATATTATACAGCATTACGATTTTTATTTAAAAAGAAATTAAGAATGAAAATAATAATGAATGCACATATTAAAAGTTCATTGTATGAAAATATCATTTATTAACTAATAAATCTTTAAATGATATTTCCTATGCATTTTGAAAGATGTTTAACTAAGAAAATTTTGTAAGACATAAATTAAATGAATTCCCAATAAAATATCCTAAATTTATCAAACAAAAACATTTTCTTATACATTTAGGAAAATTCTGATTAAATGATTTCACAATAAATGCATAAATGTGTTTTAAAAAGAAAAATATCCAATTTTGCATTCATTTTTTATATCGGTATTACATTATAAAAATATTTAATTTTTACTTAAAATAAAATTATGCAGTTTTTAAGAAATTAATTTTAAGAAATGTAAATTTTATCTCAAATTTTCATACAACATAATCTTTTATTGTAAGTTTTAACTGGTATTTTTCAAATTTACTTACATAAAATTGAAAAAGAAATTTGTGCAGCAAATTTATTACTTTATTTTTCAACTTTCCAATGATACAAATACATATCTGCCAACCTTGGAGGGAAAAAAATCAGTAGATTCTACTGATTCTACTATTTTTTCCCTCAAAATCAGTAGATTCTACTGATTTTGAGGGAAAAATCAGAAGACACTTACTAGTGATATTTTTGCTTGAATGTTTAAAATGGTAGAATCACATGAAGACAATTTTAGATTATAAATTTTTAGAATGATTTATGCTAAACATATTTTGTGTTAGTCTTAATATTTGAAAATATTTATCAACCTTATGAAAGAACTATGAAAAATAAAAGAATATACTACACGCAAAAAATAAACATTTTTATTTTTTTACGTGTAGAATATTATTTTTTTTTCTAGTTCCCACAATTTATTTTGTAGGGCAACTTTTACTACACTAGTGAAATTTATAAATATTAAACTTATAAAATTACATAAAAACATAAAATAAATTTAACTCAAAGAAAAACATAATTAAATTACTTAAGTAAACAGGAACACCTGGTGTCTACTCTGAATGTTAATTATATGACTGCCAACTTGTAAGAGTTTTTGGCACACAAGTGGTTAAGGCATTGTCCTATCACAATGAACAGATTGGGTTCAAAACTCAGAGGAACACATTTTCATAATATTGTAATATCATAACATAATAATGATTATTAATGTTCCATCTGTAGACTATTTAAGCTATTAAACAACTCAATAACACTTTTTCTGGCAAAATATCAGCTGTTTTTAAATATTTCACTGAAATTGCCAAAAATCAGTAGATTTTCATACATAATTGGAAAATCGGAAGAAACGACGAAAAATCAGGAGTTTCACAATAAAATCAGTAGATATGGCAGCTCTGCAAATATACTTATAAGATCATAAATATATTCAATTGAAAAATGAAAGAAAAATTAATAAAACATTTATTATTAAATGCTTCAATTTTAATTTGTATAGTTCTTGTTAGGAACTTGATAATTAATACACCACAAGCAACAATGAGTTTTCAGCTCAGTACGTGCGACAATGACTGAGTTTATCAGTGCACCCAATGAAGAAAATATGATGAAACTTTAAAATATTTCTAAAGTTACTTTTAAAAAATCCAATATAAAAATATACATTAACAATATAAAACTTAATAAAATTAATTAATAAATAATTGATTATTAATCTAGCCCCTATCAATAAAACTAACTATAACCTTTTAAACAACATGCTTCGGTACCATTTGAAATATATAATAATAGTGATAATCAGCATAAATTCTATCAATATCCAAGTAATAAATTCCTTTACTTTCTAATTGAAATTGGTAAGTCATTATTAAACAATTGTTTCTTCATTTCTTAATTATAATAAAAATGTACAAACAATAAATGAATAGCAAGAGAAAATTAACTTTTTACCCTAAAAAGAAGTGCAAATTTATAAATTTAGCAGAAATGTGGTAGAAAAATTCTATGTTTTATGCCCAATAGTTTTTAATGGACCAAAAAATATAACTCTGTTTATAAATATACTTACCACGATTAAAAAATTATACAGTAGACTCCCAAATAACCACCCAACGCTTATTATTATTCCATGTTATCCACTGTACCAGTGGCATTTAAATTTTTATTTAATTAATGCAACAAAAATTGTTGAAAAATTATCTGCTGATAACTTGCAGGAATCAGTAAATGTGTCTGCTGAGAGCTTGTGCACATCAGTGGCATGTATGTGATATCTTACTATTTAATGCATGTCTGATTGTGCAGTATAACCAAGGAAATTTTCTCCATACATTTCCATCTTTTGCTAGTACATTCTAGCATAATGAACTGTTTCTTCTGAGTGCACTGAGGTTATTCGTTTTTTAGTGTAATCATATTATTAGTGCAGTCTTATTAACAACCATGATAACTGATATAAAAAAATGTTTCATCAATATGAGGTGAACCTGAATAAAAAGACAGAAAAAAGAGAAACATAGCAGAAAGGCACAGATGACTATGAAGTTAGTTGTCACACTGTCAGAAATAGGAAGCAAGAATGATTTGAATTACAAGAATGGTGTTACTCAAGAGTTTCTAAAATGGACTTTAAAGACAGAAAAACTATGACAAAATGTGATTATGAGAATACTTAAGAGGCCTTGTACATTTGATCAATGTAGTATAGGGATAAATGGATACCAACTTAGATATCCATCTTAAGAGGAAAGACATATTTCTAAAAAGAATTAAAGTGATGCAGATTTTACAGCTAACATAGGCTGGTTAAACAGATGGGAAAAGGAATAAGAAATCTATTAGTTAAACATTTGTGGGGAAAATCTATTATAAAACTTTGAAGATATAGTGAACTTTAAGAATGAAGTTTCAAACAATTATAGAATCTGAATGTTTAATGAGAGGTCAAAATTTTAATTGCTATTATACAGGCTTTTATAATAAAATGTTACCAAGTAAGAGCTTCACAGTCATAACTGATGATTGGTTTGTTTGTCACTCAACAGTCATTTTTTGCACACTAGGGCTAATTAGAGTGGGATCTACGGTTTAAAGTGAATTCTGAACCACTACAAACATCCATGTCCAAGGTAGGATTCGAAACCACGAATTGTTGAACTGAAGGCAAGGTTGCTAACTATTCGGCTGCCAGCTTGGCCAGTTGTAACTGAAGCAGTTACCCCAGAGTAAATAGTTACTATTCTGGTTATTATATAGAAAAGAGTTATCGCTCTGATCTGCATCAAATCACTAAATGCAACAGCAAACCACAATATGGAATGCAGAATGATTAGAAAAACAACAATTCCTAGGACTTAGATATTTCAAAGCACGCGCCAGCAGTAAAATATTTTAATGTAAAAGGATGAGGAAGTAATGACTTTTTAAAGATTGACTTTCAAAGCATTTGTGCCATCAAGAGAGGTTTACAAGAAGTAATAACTTACACAGAAAAGCAGTTTTACGGCTAGATAATGCTCCAACTCATCCTCATACAGACAAAGTTAGAGATAAGGATATAAAAACAATGTTTCTTCCTTAAAAAGTGAACATTGTCAACCAACTGATCAAAGTTTTCTGGAAATATTAAACTATTGAAAAATGCTTCAATCAAACCTCATACAAGAACTTAAAAATGACCAAGACTTGATTTAAAAGGTGAAAATAAAAAAGGTCTGAAAGATGTAGCCAACTGAAATGCAAGTACATGGGCAACATTGTAGCACAAATAACTGTGAGATCATGGAATAAGCTGTTGGGTGAGAATGGAAAATGCAACAAAACCAAACTGGATGAAACTAAGGAAAATATTTTGTCCTTAGTGCAATGTTTCTTTGGATGTGAGAAATGCATCTTTGATTGAAGCAATAAAATAGCTTTTAAGAGTTGGACAGTGTGAAATTACTGATGAAGAAGACTGACATACTTTGTTAATAAGATGAATACTAAAGATGTTGAAAAACTTGATACATTTGAGTATAAAAGTAATTCACAAAGGATTAAAACTTTCCATGCTGCATTTATATATGCTAAGCAGTAAGATTTCAGGGTTATTAACATCATGATACTCCAGAGATGTGATGAAACTTAGCAACAAAGGAGTGAGGTACAACAGGAAGGCAAATGAAGACACACACATTACTAGCTATTTTTTTTCATTCATCCTGAACTCTTCAATTTAAAACTTTGTTGTTGTTTCAAACCTTCAATTGGTCCACAAAGATAGACCAGATCCATGATGCCACCACTAATTCTTAAAAAATCTAAAACGAGTAACGGTCTTAGATACACATCTCCCCGAGAAAGCCCCAAACAATCCAAAATGTGGTCAGGGGAGTCCTAGTTAATATTGAACTTGGTGAAGATTGGGAAGATTTTTACACCATTAGAAAAAGACAGCAATCTGAGGTGGACGGTGATCAATCTACTTATGGCTGTTTGGTCACTTCTACAAATTGAAGTGACAGAGCACCACCCATATACTGTCCCCTATACCACTGATGTACTGGTGGGGTGGTCCAAATGACTTTATCAATCTGTTTTGCCTGTAAAAATAGTTCGAGGTAGGTCAGAGAGTCAGGAGTAACCAAAGGCTCAGCAGAACCATGTTTAGCCAAGGCGTCTGCAATCTGCTAAAAATATTCACACGAGAGGGTACCCATTGAAGCACGCGCCAGCAGTAAAATATTTAATGTAAAAGGGTTTTCTGAGAAGAAGAAAATTGCTTCAGTTTGTCAAGAATTGCCATGCTAGTTTCATCTCCCACTTTGTGTATAACAAACATGCATGTAATATATTAGCTTTAAACATAAAAGTTAGATAGTCCAATGTTTTCTATTTTGTTTTTACATGGCAAATCAAAATTTGTTCTTAAGTATATGTATAGTGAAAATATTAAGCATATAAATTTTATATCAAATGAAATATAATAAAAAATATAAAAAAAATTTAATTTGATCTAATTAAATACTGACTGTTTGATCAAAATTGTATTACAATGAATGTGATGTAATTAAAAATTAAGCAAATATTTATATTTTTAAATATTACTAGTTTCAAATCACTAAAATTAAGTTTTCTAATTTATATAAAAAAAAAAAACGTGAGCAATGTTTTATAGAGGCAATACAAAATCCTTCTACTTAATGAGAAAATGAATAAAAAATTCTATTTTAAAATAACTGTGTCAAAATAAAGTGTACAGAATATCAACCTAGATAGATGATCAATACATAGAATAACAAATATACATTGAAAGCATAAAAAACAATAAAATATATTTATATTGAATACTATGAAAGAAATATTTAAATGTTTTGCATAATAACAGTTGGAAAATTCACCTCTTCAGTTTGATCTTTCATATCTTGTTCACTGATTTCCATTAATTTCACTACATATTTTATAAATTCTGATTTCTTCACAGAGTAAAACATTCCTACAAGAGAAACATAATTTTTACAAATATAATTTTACACAAAATAGATTTTTTCCAAGGAAACATAGTTAAATTTTTGGGAAATTTGTTTTTTTATTTATCTCAAGCTATGCTTTATTGCAACTATTCTATATTAGTGTGATAATACTTTATAACATCAATTTACACATAAAACATCTTATTAGATAATTCATGAAAAATTACCATTGTAAATGAAAAATATGCATTAATAAATATGCATAATAAATTATGTATTAAGTTCTACATTAAAATAATCTATAAATAAAAATTGATTTTATATTTCAGATTATTCAAATGTAGAACTTACTTAATGCATTTGTAAACTATAAATTATCAATACATTTCATAAAATAACCAACATTTATTATTATTAATATTTTTTTAATTTGCACTTTATGATTTCCAAAAGCATCTATGATTTACTTAATGCATTTGTAGACTGTAAATTATCAATCTATTTAATAAAATAACTAGCATTTATTATCATTAAACTTGAAATCATGACTGAAAAACAAAAGTCTTGTACATACACATGCATTTACATAAAGAGGTACATCTAAAAATAAATTTAGGTTGAAAACTTGTGTAAAAATTACAAACTTTCAGGTTTTAATAAAAATAATTTATACTCAACATTCAAGGTGATTAAATTTTCAAATCAAATGATCATTAACTTCAATCATGGTACATATTTTTACTGCACAATTAGTACTACATGGAAATAGGTAACAATTGGTGTAACCTATCATATTTCATTGTCAGTGTTAACAAATCATTTTTCATAGCTGAAAGATGATATATTTTCAACAATGTTATTGGATATGTTAACTTAGTCTCATAACATTAAAAAACCAATACTGACAAATACACACCAGTGTTTTATAACTACTCTTGTGCAATAGTAATAGCTGTTGCTAGAAATTTATAAAAAGAATCAACATTACAGAAAATCAAGATGTAAAATGTGAGGCCAGATCAGAAACAGTGGAAAAAGTCTAAATTAGAATTAACGTATCCTTTAAATTACAACCTACCACCACCCCATTCATAATACTTTCCATTATCTCAAAATACTTGGCTGAAGAAAAGTATATGCTCATAATAATCATTAAAGTATCTATTCAAAATACCTTTAACCGAATTTGGATAAGCCATATAGTTACAAATTTATAGAATAAAAATGCAAAACAGAATGCATAGCAAGAAAAAAGAAATCTATTAATACATGGGTGATATATATATATATATATATATATATATATATATATATATATATATATATATATATATATATATATATATATTCACCTAGACAGTGGTAGACTTTTTTTTTGCCATATATTATGTTTTGCATTTATTAATGTAAGTAAGGAGAAAGGACATTTCACCTGTTATTTAATTGCTGAATATATATCAATTATGCAAACTATTTAAAAATATTTTTTTAATTTGCAATTTCTGATATCCAAATGCATTTATGATTATTTGAATATTGCAAAGAGCAATATAAAAATGTCCATTTATACATGATTTTAAGAAATAAAGTATTTAAATTTAAAATAAAAAAAATTCAATTAAAACTTCTGTATTAGCAAGATATTTACTGCATTAAAAATACTATCTAAAAGAAATACAGAATTAATTTACATTTGAATTTGAGAAATCAAACAAATGTAAAGGAAAGAAATAATTTTTAAAATTTATTTCCATTCAGTAAAAGAACACAACATTAAATAAATCCAAAATTTGAATTAAAAAATTAAAAATATAGAATTAAGTAAAAACTATTCAAACATAAAATTATAAAATTACACATTCATAATAATTAAGTCACAATAGCATGAAAAGTAACAAAATTAAATGCAAGAATTTTCTAAACAATTGCAACAAACTGAAATAAATAACTCTGCAGTTTATTAAAAAAATATTTTATTACACATATAATTCAGCAGTCAAATAGTAGTAAAAAACAGAAAATGGAGGAAAACTTTTAAAAGTAAGTATATTCCATAACTAAAAGAATTTTGTATTCAAATCTACTAGGTAAAAAGGAAAGTGAAATCAATAACATTCACTATTTCTAAACAGTCAATGTACAGAACAATATTGATCTAAGGAAATGCAATATATGCAAAAAAGTAAAAAATAGGAAATAAAAAATGTAAAAATTTGAAAAAAATTAAGGGAACTAATTTTTGTTTATAAAATTTGTGACAAAGATGATATTTAGTGAACAATAACAACAAATGTTACTGTATGGAGCTTAATCATCATGTATGATCTTGAGTTCAAGTTATTTTCAAGTCATCTATCAGTTTATTGCAGAACTCTCATACATTGTTGGATTACAGAGCATATTGAGTATCAAATAATAAAAATATATCAAGCAAATGAACTGAGATCTCTTCTATTTTTTTTGGAATAGTCTTTAAATCACAAACTTCATCAAATGTGATTCTGGTAAACTAAAATAAATTTAATAGTTTAAATCAGGATAAGATTAAAAATCTATGCTATCTTCAATTCTTATATTGAATAAAATAAATGAAATAAATTTTAACTAAACTTAAAATAAACTTTAAAAATTTACAACAAACCTTTAATATCCATGTGACCAAATGGTATAATCCACACTGGGCAACCTTCTTTATCATGACCAACCAATCCTCCAGGAAAATATTTTGTAAGAACCTATATTTAATAAAATTTTTAATACTGTAATAAATAACAAAAATAAAAAGACTAATTTTAAATATTCGCATAAAATTTTACCTCATGCGGTTCATAGTCATCAATTAAAGATTCAGCTCCAATTTGCTTACGCCATTGCAAACTCTATAATAAAGAGACAAATAATGATTACATATTTTCTAACACAGCTGCAAACATTAAAAAAATTTTTTATGCTCATATTGAAATTAAAAAAAAAAAAATATTTAAATGTTAGAAAACAAGGAGAAACTTGTGTGCAATGTTATAATGTAATTTTCATAGAATTAAATTTAATTTAAAAAGTCTTGTTTGTATATAAAAAAATTTCCAATCAAAATCTTTCTTTCAATGGAGTCACTAACCACTACAGAAAAATGAATTTAAATGTATATATAAAAGCCCATCTCTGTATTACAAGTTATATAAAAAAAGAAGTATCTCTCCAAATATTATTACAGTAACTTAATAAAGTTAACTAGTTTTTATGAGCTAAAATTTCTTTCACTTCTTATGTTTGATCTCTTCTTATGTTATTTGCCTTCATCTAAAAATAGTGAAGATCAATTAGTTTTCAGAAATCAATTCTTTTTCATGTGTTTAAAGATGTTAATAAGTTTTTAGAAAATGAAATACAACTAAAATAATCACAATAGCCTAATCTAAAAATAATAATTATGAAACATCTATTATAAAGACAAATGAAAAAATGAGATTTCAATTTAAATTTGATGTTTTTTTCTTTGCTATAAATTATCAAAGAATTTAAAGATGTAGTACAGTGATTTTTTGAAGAGCATTATTTCTGCTCAGTTAATGAAGCAGTAAGCTCAGTTAATAAATTTATTCAAATGCATTTATAATAATGAACATTATTATTTTAATATATTTTACATGAACAACTTAGTTATATATTTATAAACTGTAAGAAACTCATCTTTCATCATTAATTCATGAATCCTTCATGTAGTAAGGAAATTGCATAAAGTGATTAAAATTTAAAAATGAAAATAGAGTAGTTAATTAAAAAAAATGGAAATACAACCTAGCAGCCCATATTAATGGGTAGGATTTTTATCAAATAAATCATGATTATATAAATACTTACTGTTCTTAACATCTGAACAGCATCAGTAGCATTAAATTTTCTGGCTGAAATAATAAATATACTTTTAATAAAATTAACCTAAATTTTTAAACCTACCATTTCATTTCACACTTCAAAAGTTTTTATTGTATTTTTTTCCATAAAATATTTTAAATAGATTATACAGTTGGTACTCATTTTCATGGATTTCTAAATTACAAACACTCACATTTTAAATTTCCGATATATATCAGAAGCTTGAAATTTCACAAACACACATTTGGTTTTAGTTAATTTCAGTAGGTGAAGAGTAAATGATGTGATTATATTACAGTAAATTGAGTAAAGAATAAATTTATTTCAATATTTATATATCCAGTTTACATATTGTTAATGGAATCATTTAATCAATTTTTTCTCCTGCATATAATACCTGAATTTTGTGTTAAAAAAGTTTCAAATTTTGGTGTGTGTATTATATGCAGCAATGGATAATATGGGGAAAAAACATTTTCATTAGAAAAGCTTAAAATAAAGTTTTGAAAAGAAATGCCATTTATATTTCCTAAAATAAATAACAAATGGTGTCCCAACTTGGTTGACTTATTTTTGCTATAATCAGCATTGTCCAATTACATTCAAGAATGAATTTGGTTCCTTAGAACGATATTACAATAAATTATAACATATATAACAATAAATTAATGAACTAGTCACATGATTAAACAAGATTATATTTTATTTTGATAAGAAATTATGCTGAAGAGATGGTATAACAGATTTGTTTAAATATACTGGTTATAAAAAATTAAAAGGAAAATAAAATAAAATTCCTTGTTATTTTTTTATGATGAAAAAAATTATGATGGATGTATAGAACAATATTACATACATTCCTAATAAAATAAAAAACTTATATTATTGATATTTATTAGTTTTTATATGAAATTTATTTTTTGCTTGATAAGGCTTCAATATCTATGTTAGTCTATGTTATTTAAATCCATAAGGATTTCTTCAAATGTCTATCAACTATGTTCTAGTTTATGATTTCATGTTCATATTAGTGAAAAACTTTTCAATATACATAGGATTGATGATACAAAAAATGAAAGACAAATTCCTGGTTATTTGTGGTCATATACTTAAAACAAAAATATATTAATATAGGATTTTCAAGAAACTTACATTACAAAATTCCACAGAAAATTTATAAATTACAATTAAAACGAAGGAGGAAAACTTCCTAAGTTTACTAAAAATAACAAGGAGAACATTCTCATACAAATTTCATTCTAGTCAAATTCTGCATTTTAGTTTTTCTTTTAAATTATAAATATACAGAATCCAATTGTTTGAATTTTACTTTGTACAAGTCTTCACATACTCTATCAGTTTCAGAAAGTGAATAGAATTCTTATTTAGCAACTTACTATCAGATTAATATCACCCAAAAGACTTGTAAGTATTATAAACATGTAAATATTTCCCCAGTAATTTTTAATTCAAATCATAAGATGCCAGCAATATAAACAAGAAATATAATATAATATATATATATATATATATATATATATATATATAATATCTTAACCAGTTCTAATCACTAAACTTGTAATAGATTTTCCTTCAGATTTTATGAAATAGTATGAAACTATCTTTCTTTGGATCTATTTTATTCACTATGCACAAATAATAATGACTTTTAGAGTTCTTTTATGTTTTGTTATAAGTAATCTTTGTAAAATATATGAAATTACAATTCTAGTCCTTAGTTTTGAAATATTTGTGTTGTAAGTATAATGAAATATTTAAAATGGTGATATTTGAATTCGAAAATAGAGTGAGATTTCAATATTCACAGTTTGAGAGTGAGTATAATTTTTAAAAGCTGGATATTGTGCGAAATAATGTAATATTGAATGGTGTGATAAATGTTGCTTAGTGCAAAAATTGGATATTCTGCCAAACCCATAATGTTTTATAGATTTTACCCTATTTTGTAATTATTATTGTAACATGGACAATTTGAATGTTATAACAAATTAATAAGTTTAACAATTAGAATTTTAAGAGAAAGGATCAGTATTTCACAGTACAATTCAAATCATAAGATGTCCTGAATTTACCTGAATTTCTTTGCTAATTATATCACAGTAGCAATGTAACCACATGTTTAATTGCAACAAATATTAGTTGGTATTATAACAAAAAAAAATTTTTAAAAGTAATATTTGGTGAAAATGTGCTTTGGGTCCCCTGCTTGGCGCATTTTCAAAAAGTTGAAGTTTTTGCGTGCGGAAACACAGGCTCAGTAAGTAAAACTCAAAATTAATTCTTCAGCTTAATTAAATTCATAATAACATTTACTAGATTATTATTAATTTAAAGTGAAATAAAATACAATTTTTACGCAAATAATTTAAATGGATATTGTGAATACATTTTAAATAAACTCATATATTAAACAATTATTCCTTACCTCGTAACCAACGAAGACAGAAGTAATCATCATGATCTGGACGTAAGATATCTTCAACTGAGGAGCGAAACTAATAAAATTTCAAAAAATTTAAATCAAAATAACAAAATAAAGTTTTTGTTAGATACAAGAAAATGATTAAAATATAATGAATAGAAAGGCAGAGTCACCAAAAAATAAATATATTTAATTTACAGAATGTGCAACTTATAGCATCCAAAATTTATAATGATAAAGATTGTTTAAAAATCTTAATAAAGTCTTCTATAAACTACAATAATTTTTATTAAACATACTATATTAAATATTAACAACTTTGAATTAAATATATTCAAACACCAAAATATAACTATAAATAATGCCACACCTCTAAATAAAATTGGCAATCTTTACGAGCGAATGGTTAGTTAATAATCAAAAAATATGTTTTAAAATTAAACATTTAAATCATCTGAAAGATAATTCAAAATACATTGATTTAAAAAGTTGATTATTCAAATTAAAGTACATAAATGTTTAGAAATCATAACTGAAAAACGAATTGTCATAGGATTTATTATGAAACAAATTAATATATTTCTTCAAGGTACTTCATCACATATTTATTTAATATTTTCTTTCTCATATTATTTTATTTTTTAATTACTTACGCTGTCTAAAGCATTTAATTGTTCTTCACTCAAATCTCCAACTTGACCGCTGGTCATTTTTGCAGATTAGATTTAATTTATAAAAAAATACTAAATAATTCTTTATTTTGGTAAAGTATAAATGAATATAATATTTTATGTATATATTATAATTACAGAATATTTGGTATATTTTGAATCACAATTTATTCTCATTTAACAGACGACACGAAAATGAAACCAGTGACCTCAAATCAAATGTTGAGTTGAGTGGAGTGGAGTGTTCCCAACTGCTAACTGTCTAACGAAATGGATGATTTTAGTGTGACGTCAAAACCTAGCAACCATTTCTAAGCAGTCGTTCTTGAGGGCCTTATTGTGACGTCAAACGTAGCAGCAGTTTTTAAGCTGTCGTTGTTAGGGCCAATTATCGTTGAATCGCCATTGCTTTGAGTGAAAGATATTTAAACTGCTATTTCTTATTTAAAACTTAATATTTCAGGATAACGTGTTATATAAAGCTTATTAGGGATATCACCAAAATATATTGGTTACGGGAATACCCATGTTGTAACAACATTAGCAACGATTGTTTGGAAAAACTTACTAGTCCATGACGTCACGACTAATGTCGTCCATTCACAGTTTTAGATAAAGAAAAGGAAATCAATCATTAGCACAAACCACGCATGAATTACGACCTCTAGCGACCGAAAAGATTAGGCATTCGTTTTATTTTATTTTGATTTATTTTCAGTTAGTAAATGGACTGTTGGCAGATGAATATACTTGAATGTTTAAATTTAATGTTGCTCTAGCCATAGAGCACTCGTCAACTAGCAAACATCTAGCAACAAATTAACATGTAATGGACGTCTATTTTCTGTTCATACTCGTCAAATAGCAAACATCTATTGAAGAGCCTTTCATGGAGGTTCAAAATATATCTAATTACTATCCATGAAAGCTACTGAAAATAGTGATTGCTTCAATTGGATGTCTTTGAGAGAATATGCATTGCTCCTATTTCTAGCTCTGAAGAACTGGATTACTGCTTTGAGGAACTGGGATAGAATCATAGAGCTAGGAGTGGCTCTATAATTCTATCCCAGTGGCCTAGCTCTATGGATGGAACGCCCACGGTTAATAAGTCTATTAAATACTTAAGTATTTAATAGCTTAGCCAGTAGTAATCGAGAGGTAATTCGCTGGAAACCTCACTTCGATGAAGGAGTGACGTCAGAAAATGTCTCAAAACAGGCCTTCCAAGCGACTTTTTATTTATTCCAGAAAGTTATAAATATCTGGCAAAAGTTCAGTGACAGCAAATTATTTAGGCTGACTGCAAATGAGCCGATAATCATGCGCGATGTTAAAGTTACGTCAAAAAAAATATTGGAGCGATGACGATTTTGGAGTTCAAGCAGGTTTGAAATACCTGGCTAGAATTTGAAATGGCAATAAATTACAAATTTTCAACTGAAGAGAAGTTATAGGGGCTTGGAGAGAGATAATTTTAATTTTTTAAAATCATAGTTATTTGTAATTTCAATTTTTGCTCACTTCAGTTATTCACTAATTTTATTTAATTTATACAGACAATCAATGGTTTTGGGATTCTAAAAACAGATTTTATTTTGATAAGTTCAAAAGAAGTCAAATAAATAAAAAAATTTCACACATGTTTGCTGTAACTTTTCAAGACTGTTACAGAATAAAATGGAACGATGTTCCATTTTCCTTTGAAATTTTAAACTATCTATTGAACAAGTGCTTTAAAAAGATACTAAACTACATTAGTTTATAAATGCCAATCAATTTATTTTGATAAAATCCGAGCCCCAGACCTATATTACACATATAGTTTGTTAAAATGGGAATCTACAATAATAGAAGATATATAACAATTTAAAAATTTTAAGATTTCTAAAAGATTTTTCATAATTTTGGATAGGTTTTATTCATACTTTTGTAGTGCAAAGAAAATGACTGATGTACAATCAAAATTCTTATTTTTATTTTTAAATTAAGCAGATGTAATTAACAGTTTGGTTACTTTCAATACAATGGAACTATAACATTTTTAATCAGAAACTAATTATAAGCAGAACACCATAAAATCAAGAATCCATTTAAATATACTAAGCATTAAAAATCCACCTAAATTACACATACATCCGATTTAATCGTAAACTGTAATTGAAAAAAAAAAAAAAAGTACAATATAGTTCGAGTAAAAGTACAATATTCCTCGAAGTCAAGAAAAGAGTTCATCAAAAAATTGTAGAATTAGGCTGAGGAATTCTGATCCCATATACCTCATTCCCTGGAGTTACCATTCTTCAACTATCAATTGTCTTTGGCCTTACAGAACTTTTTGAAGGAATTTTCTGAAAGAATTTTGCGATCAACAAAAAAGGAGTAGATAGCTGTAGCAACAAATAAAGCATTGTTGCTCTTACTACATGACATCATATGATGGTAAATACGAACTACCGACTGTAATCACAAACATGCCATGTGAATTCTGATAGCTACAATCTGTAAAATAGCCGTGACTGGATGGACAATGCTGGGGAAATTATTAGATGTTAATATGGAAACATTTCCATATACTGCACCATTGTCACCTGTTTTTTCGAAAGCATTTAAACCGACCCATGGAAAAGCTATTATTAGACTTCAGCAATATTTCTTGATGTGCAACACATGCAAGGAAGAGCTGCTTTCCCGGAACTGGAAGGCATGTCATCTGACTATTCCTTGAACGATATATCATTGTCAGAGGGAGGCAGAGCTACAGCATCAGCTTCCAGAGACAAGGCTCAGCAGATGGATATGGAGAGTCAATCATAACTCCTTCTTAGATTTTAATCTAAAATACTTTTTGGTTTTCGATTTAGCAATAAAATCCATACAACTTGTAAGATATCTTTTCTTAATTGTTGAAAGTGATTTTGGCTTTGTTTCCGATTTTGACGGTTATTTTGGTACCAAAAGAGAAAGCTGTATAATTCACACCTTGTTGAGGATTTAGAGATAAAACCTGCAGCCTCAAGGTAAAAACCTCGTATACGAGGTTTTTTTTTAAGGTTGTGATTTCTTTTTTGGATAACTCTAAGTTGGACAAATACGTGAATAGGAGGGGTCACCTTTGCAGTGAAGTCTGTACTTTCACGGACAGTTGGGCAACGAGTGCAGGTAAGTTTGCCTCTGTATGATCTTTTCAAGAGCCCGAAATAGAAACAACGGGGGAGGGGGCGGAGAGATTTAGGAATGTATAAGTGGACTGGTAAGTTCATGTAGGTCGTTTAAATTGTTTTCTACTGGTATGATGTTGCAAAACGCAGAATGAGGTGCTTTGTGTTCACCTTTCCATCACATCTGACGCTTATACGCTTAGCAGTATAGACGTGTTGATCCAGTAGAATTTCAAATATATCATCTGTTGGCGTATTCAATGATACCCAGCGGAGATCACGCCATAAGAAAAGTTCAAATTTCTGTGAGGCGAGATAGCTATTTCAAGGTAAGCATACTAATGTTACTATTAGCAGATGCTTGATGAAACTTCCGTAAACAGGACACTTTTCACAAAAGTATCCACTTTTCTTTTTACATAAGTGATCCTGAATTTTTAAATTAAAAAAAAAAAGGTTAAATGTTACGAAATATTTGTTTACACTAATTGTTGTGGCTGTCTCTTTCTCTCAGTTATTGAAGTAAGTTTATTAAAAATGATTATTCTAGAACTTTGTGAAATACCCAGCTGTAAACAAGCAAAAGTAACAACTGTTACAAAGAATGTAAAATTATAACTACCAGCTGCCACACTAAAAGTCTCATAACTGAATTACTGATGCACTAAAATCAGCCAAATGAATAAATTATGGTCAAGGTCGATCATCACATTAGCTTAGGCAGATACCACCTGTTTTGAAGTAATTTGGGACAACACTGGTAATCACAGACCAACTTAGACAAGAGAAGCAATTAATTTGAGCAGAATATTAGTTATTACCAGCATGAGGGGTAATTCAACTACGACATACACTATACTTTATAAAGAAGTAGTTGCAACTATTTCCGCATTTCTGAAATTCACAATCACAATAGTGGACTATATATGGTTTGAAGCAAAATCTTTTCGAATGGAAATACTGATTTGCACGAAGGAACTATAAATGTGATTGATCAATGTACAATATTTATGAAGGAGTTATTGGTTTTATATACATAGATGAATATGCTTTATGTAATCAACCCATTTTGTTAATATATATATGTGTGTGTGTACTTTAGTGCAAATATTTTTTTAAATCCAATACTCATTAGAGTTTCAAAACAAATGACAACTATTAATCTTTCAATAAGATCGAATTAGAGTTGTTTCATTTAAAATCCTTGAATAAACTTCATTGAATATTGATTTTAGCAAGGTAAAATATAGTCCTTATTGAGATCCTCTATAAATTTATATTTTCATTACATACTACTAAAACTTAACATTTGAATGAAAATGTTATAAAAACAAAAAAATTACAATGTTATGCAAAAAGTGAATTAGTAAATTGGATGAGTAATGGAAAATGTAGGTGATAAATGTCTCAGACATAACAAACACTTGTTGAATATTTAGGGAAGACCACTAAGTTATGCAATATTAGAAGAACAAAATATTTCAATAATATAGTAAAGATTTGTAAAGATATTTGAAAAAAGGTAATTTACTGCAACTTCAAACCGAACTTAATACATAATTTTCTTCACATAAATAAATATTTACTTTTCACAAACTATGGTTAACTATATTCTGAATTTTTCATAATAAATAATTTTCACTGCTTTTATTAATCATGTGAATGACCATACTTATATTCCTAACAGAGAGAAACTAACAAACGAGAAAAAAGACATTTAAAAATTAGCTTTTCAGCCTTTCAACTTAAGTTGATACAAGAAAGGGAATTGTATAACAATTTGATATTAAACATATTTTAATTATGACATAGATTAATGATTAAATACTTTTTGAATCAAATAAAAAATAAGACATTAATTAAGAATGTTTGCTGGCATAATGTATTGTCAATCAAATGTGACACACACACACAGTATTATGAATTTTGTGAATAGGTTGCTTTTGTTATAGGTAACGTACATAATGAGCTTTTTAGATATTAATTTATATATTAAGATTTAGCAAGATGTTGTTTGAATACTTTAAAACAGAGAAATATAAGCTGATTTTTTTGCATCAGATATTTAAACAATATAACTTTTAAAAGATCTGTAACTTTCCTATAGTGTAATTATTTATGATATTCAATTATTATGAGATTAAAGTTATTAAGAATTATATTCAAAAAAATTAAACTGAAAATTGTGTTTTTACTTTCCTACTGTTGTTGTTACTTATCCCCCTGGTGTAAGAAAACCTACAATAGGTCCAAAAGGCCCTGACACACAAGTTTTGCATTGATTTTATCCTGCTAAACACACAGCTGCTACCAAGAGACGCCTAGGCGTAAGAAGATGAGCAGGATTGGCAGAAAAGGAACAGGAACAAGGAGGAACATTCTTTTCTCCATTAAGGAACCTTAAGCTTTTTAATTGGCAACTTCTAAATCTCGCCAGGATCGATTAAGTGTGGATGGGGACCACTACATAGATAGAGACAAACACAGACTGTTTGCAGCATACCAGTAATTTACCAGAGAGGGACTCCAAGCTGTGAGCAGTTTCTGTTTGTTTAAGGAATGGATTTTCAAGGGGGCTTATTTGAATTTATAAATGGTAGATTACAACCATATTTGGCAAGTGTATCAACATCTCATTTGCATTCACCACAATGAATCCACTGCAGGCATATAGATTTTTTCTGATGAATCTCACAGAGAAGCTGTAAAATAACTTGGTCTGAGACATCATATATTTTAGACCAGTTTTTGAAATACTGAATAGCACTTTTGCTATCAGTTAGAATCCAAATACTATTTTTGTCAATGGTCAGGACTTAATCAAGAGCTATGTCCAATAGCTATGATTTCAGATCTAAAAACTGAGCAGTAATCCGGATTCCTGAAGCTGAATCTACTTTCTTTCTCATAACTTCTCTCAATCTTGCTAATGAATGCATCACTCCTGACTCTATTGTCATAAAATTTTCTGCCATCTGTGTAGATGACCAGGTTTGCAGAGGGAATATTATTGATGACCTTTAGTGCTGTTTTAAAGGTCAGAGTGATCCACCTGTTTACTGGCATGAGACATCAGATTCTGACTGAAACTCATATTTGAAAGAGACTGTAGGGGGCAAACAGCGAACAATAGTCGAAGGGACAACTCCAAAATACATAGTACCCTCTTTCCACAAATATGCAAGTGGGGTGTGTCTCTGCGAACATTGGTTACTTTTCCAGTTTAAAACATAATAGGAGGCACTGTTAAAATTTTCCACTTAAATCAATGTAAATAGTAATAAATTATATTTGATATATCACTTTAAGTAAAAAACATTTTCTACAGAAAACATAATAAATTTTGCATATTAGTTAGAAAGATTTTATTCATAATGAAAACATTATAATAGCAAATAATATAAGATCAAGATTTAAGTGAAGTAAAAAGTAATACAAAAATTTCATTTAAAGATTTATATTCATGTTAGTCTAATAATAAAGAATATTATATTAACATTAAAATGTGCAAATAAATTGTTACAAAGATAAAAAACGTAAATAATGTGAACAATGTAAAGAAATGGTAATATAGAAATTATATTAGAAATGACTTATTTTAAATTATAAAAAGGTCAAGAAAATAACAACTAAATATTTCCAACTTTTCTTCAAAATTAATGTGCTTTGCAAACTGGAAAATTACATTTGAATTTATATAGAAACCTTTAAGGATTGGCAAATAATTTATCTCCTATTTATTTTTAGAAAAATTAACATTATTAATTGAAGTCAACTAAAAAAAAATTAAGGAATGATAGAAATTTTGAATGTTATTCAATTGAAAGTAATAATGTGAACAATTTAATATTTAAATTTAAACAGGTAAGATTATACCTGTTTAAAACCTATATATAATGTTACCTATATATAAAACAAAAGAAATCAATTAATTCAATAGAAATGGCATGAAAATCAACAAAGAGAATAATTAATTGAAGGGATGAATAAGGGAATTCCAAAACTTTTTATAATTCAGTTTTTGCTGCAAAATATTTTAACTAAGCAATTTCTTTATAATAAATTATAAACTTTTCTATTTTTAACTTATTAACATTAATTAATTTTTATATCATAAGATTTTTATATTTCTTTTTCTTTCTTTCTTTTTAACAAACATTACAAAAGTCTTGTTACTAATTTTTGTTATTTAAAAATAATAATAAAAAAAGTTAATTTACTAAATAAATAATTTAGAGCTATTTAATTTTGTTGGTTTTCTAAAAAACTTATCATAACTTTAAATAAATTTGCACATATACTTGGTATGTGCAGATAAAAAATAAAAGATTTAAAGTATTTTTAATTTTTTTTAAAATTTACATTCTATATACATGTTTATATGCTTATGGTCTTTTTTTATTGGGATGATAATAGATTATTTAAGACCTTTATCAATATCACAATTTTATTTAAAATACATTTTAGAGATGAAGGTGATAGCATTAATGATCTTTAATATATTTGTTCATAATTTATTGTAAAGTTGTTAGGTTGAAAATAATCATAACATTTTATCCAAAGAGTTTTTACAGAAGAACAATTGATAACAAACAACTGCACAGAGCTTTTTTGAAATTTTGAAAGATATATGTAAATGAATATAATATATAATACTTAACAAATATTAAAATTTGAAAAACGTCAGTTTAAGTAAAAATTTATATGATAAAACTGTAATTTATATTTCCAATGCATCACATAAATAGAAATTAGGCACGGATAAAAAAATTGTATTTTCAGAAGCACATAAGGTATATGGGAATAAATTAAATATAATAAAGTAAAATTTGTCTGGATATCATAAACTGCTTTAAATATTTTACATGCAATTATATAAATTATCAAAGAACTCTTAGATTAGAGATAACATATGATAAGAATAGATAATGCATTTTAATGATAAGAAGCAATCATATTGTGAGGCTTGATCTTTTTGAATAATTGTTTAAATTTTCATATATTATGTTTTAAAAAAAGTAAATTGAATACATTTCAAATAACAAACAAAAATACATTATACACATAAGGTTACAAGACAATCCAGCCGAAAATACAGATTTTATTCAATTGTAACAATATAAAGCATTCAAAGTTTTAGAATTTAAATAAAAATTATGGATTGAAATATAATTTAAAACATTTTTAAAGCTATAATTTTGTGGAAAAATTAAAAATACTGAAAAGTTTTTGATGATATTTCATTCTATAAAAATATTAAATATCAGGATTTAGTGTTTATAAAATAGAACAGAAAAATGAATTTCTTATTTCAATAAACAGATTTAACAATGAAATTTATAACACTAACTTATAAATTAAAAACATTGAAATTTGGAAATAAAAAAATATGGATGATTTTGTTCATCTGATAAATAAAGTTAAAATGTTTTAAACATAGATTTTTTAATAATTTTATACATTTTGGATAAAATTGTAAAAAAAAAAAAAAAAAAAAATTTCAAAATGCACATTTTTATTTTTTAATATGATGTTAATGAATTATATTTTCCAGAAGTTATATACAATAATTACACAAAAGAAATTTAACAAGAAACACTGAAACAATATCAATTACAAACTTTTTAAAATGATGCAAAATCAACGAAGGAAATTAACTACTAAGTACATATGAAAATTTTTATTCATTAATGTATATACAAAAAGTTTTAAAGAAACAAATATAAATATTTTAGTACTTTATCTATTCTACATGGTTATATACAAAGAATATGATAAATATGGCAAAATTAGAATAAAATGTAGAGTAATAAAATAAAAAGATCGTAATGTAAATAAATGGATCTTTATATTTATTACGCATAAAATAAATAATTCAATATTCATAAATTGTAAACAAATACAATGCTGTGATTACAGGTGATACATAAAAAAGTACTTATTGTTTATTTTGTAATGATTCCCAACATCAAATTTTCCACATAGGTGCTAGATCTACAAGAAACATTTCATTTCCATATGAAACTTCATGCAGAGTACATTCGTTTTCCCCTGGCAGCAGACCCTGAATTAAGGCCAAGGAGACCAAGAAAAAGCTGAAATCTGCAGGAAATAAAGTAAAACATAAATACATTTTGCTGATTGAATATGAAATCTTAAGAAGAGGATTTATTTGTTAAAGAAGTGAAAAAAAAATGGTATTTAGAAAGCCAACATATATTTTACATATAAATACTTTTGTTAATTTGCCAAATTTATGTCATTGAAAATTAAACAATTCACACAACATAATACAAATTTTCAAATGAAAGTTAATTCATATTTAAAAAAATGATTTAGTTCATGAGGAATATTGGCACAGAAATATAATTTGCAACTCTAAGCATCAAATACTTCTCATAAGTAATATATCTTTATTTTTTATCTATTTTTTATAAATGTGACAAATTAATACAAATAAAATTATTACAAAGAGTTTTACTTTCTCATAATATTGCATGAGAGAAAAAGACTCTTTTAAATAAACTTCGCCAAATAAACCAAAGTGTGAAATTGAAGCATCTTATCTAAATTCCACCATCTTTCCCGATTCTAAAAGAATTTAAATTTGTCAACAAATCAAAAATTATTTTAAAATATTTTAATAGTTTTAATTTTTACATCGACTTTTCTCCACATTTACATTGTTTAGTAGTTAAAATTTAGTTAGTCAAAAATAATTTATTTTCCTGTTCATTTAAATTATTTTATAAATATGTTAAATTCAATCTTATTTTAAAGTTGTCATAACTGAATAAGTTTCCTGATTTTAGGTAACCATTTAAAATAAAGTCAGAATATGAATGTTATAGTTAGTTTTAACACAAACCTTTTAAAAATTACAATTGCATTTATATCACTGTGAAGGAAGTAAAACAGTCAGTACTTTTCCCAAAATTACTTTTGAGATAAAAAAAAATAAAAATAAATTAATAATATTATAATTTAAAGTACATTATTTTTGATACAATATAATATTTAAAGACTTAGAAAAACAAACATTTCAAAATTACCTTATTATTGACAAAATTTAAAAGGATAGATAAATTACAAATTTGACTTAATTTGCCAAAATTTTGAAAACAAAATGTCCCATAAAATACATTTAGTTGTTCATCCTTTTCTATTGTCCATATTTATTTCAAATAGTACTAATTACTTTATTAACAATAAGTAATTTTGAAAAATAAAATATTTATTCATTTCTATAACTAAAAAGTGAACTAATCAAATTTATATACAAATGCATTTATATAAAAATATATAAAAATACTAACATTTGTTCTACTTGCCCACGAGTTTCCTCAGTTTCCACAATTCCCTTTGTATTGTTCAGTTCATTTTTATATCTTCAAATAAAAATAACTAATTTCAGATTTAGATACAAATAATACATAAATTGTGAAAAATGTCAAGTAAAATATTAAACATATTTATGAATTTATATTTATGGACAAAATTTAAATTAGAAGACAAATTTTCAAAAGTAAATTTGTGTTGACATGGTATGATATAAGATTAAAAAATACAAGCTATAGAACTTTTCAGGAAATCTTAATAATGCTTACAATCAATGTTATAACTTGGTTAAACTTAATAAACAAATAAATATTCTTCCAAAAATGACTTACTCATCCAATTGACCTTGAAGAAGAGCAAGTTCAAGTTTCAAATCGTTTATTTTTTGTTTAAGTTCCAGTTGTTCTTGAGATAAAGCCATAAACCTCTCTTCATTTATGGAGCCAGATTCATAGAGAGGTCTATAAACATCGATCATATTTTGCATGCCAAACTGGAAAGTAAAGAAATTTTTATAAAGAATGTATGCTTAATCAACCCAATGCCTAGATAAATTAATTAGCATCTAAAATAAAGACAAAAAGTAAGGTTTTGTTCATTTTGGTTATTTTTTTGCACAACACTAATTAAATCAGGCTGTACAATTTAAAGTGGATTTCAAACCACTAAAACCAACCATGACTGCAACAGGAATTGAAATCATAAACTGTGAACCACAAGCCACAGACAGTGTTAATCATTCATCACAAAAAAAAGAAAAAAAAAATCTAGAATAAACAAAATATTAATTCTCTTTAAAGTAAAAGTTCACTACCTGTATTAAAAATAAAAAAAGTAATTTTAAAATTATTTAAATCCAAATAAAATATTTTCCAAAGAATCATTTTATTTTATTAATAGCTATTTTCAAATAAAACCGGTCTAATTTTAAATAAGCTCTAACCAATTTTCAATCAAGAAGTTTAAATGTTAGTTTTAAAACAGTAATATATATTTATTACTATAGGAAATTAAGAATCAATAAAGCATTACTAAAATTCCAGTAAAGTTTCTTTGAGTGAAAAGAATATAAGTAAAAAATCGTGAGATTACAGCAGGTGTTTACAGAAGGATGTAAAAATGTCATGAAACATATTCCTGGAGAAGCAAATTTACCTAATGATAAAATTAAATTATTCATTTAAACAAATGATTCATAATGTCTTTGAATAAATCATTAAAAGTTAAGTTTGAAAGGCTATATAATGAATAGCAAAACACACTTCATTTGAAAAGACACCTATAAGTACAAAATACTTTATTTCATTTCCATCATTTTTTAATTAAGTTAAATAATTTAATATTCTAAACATGGCTTTTGATACCTCCACAATAGACCATAAGACTGATTAATCAGTAGAAGCATTCTTCAATATTCTTTAGCAAACAATAAAGTTCAATTATTATAAGTTCTTAGATTTTACAAAACCTTAAAAAAAGAAAACCTAGATTTAGTTTCAGAACTATTATTAATTCAAATTTAATATATATATATATATATATATATATATATATATATATATATATATATATATATATATATATATATATATATATAAACATTAATTCTCTAAAAAATACACTTAGAAAGATTGATGGGCCAAAATATAAGTGAATAATAATTACTAGAGAATAAGAATCAATATGAACTAAAGGCTCTTATTAAACAAAAAAAACATAGGCACATACATTAAGACACAGATGTTCTCATGACTTGGACAGACTGAGATCATCGAACAACAGAATGATAAAGATATGGCCCTGAATGCATATATACAATAGACCTAAGAAAATATGGATGTATGATGTCCTGATGGACCTTAAAACTTAAAAGATTTCCTAAATTCAAAAAATTAAAGTCAAAGACAACTGCACATAGAGACATTGTGCAACAGGGTAAGGTATACTATATAGGTTGTGTAAAGCTGATAAACATAGAACTATTTACTAAATGCTAACAATACATTTGCATGGTTTTCAAAATTTTGTTTTGGTTTGTATGTTGTTCAATCAATATTTTTTGCATGATAATAATTAATGATAACAATTGGAGTCTACAATTTATAATGGATTCGGATTGGTTATTTTTTTTATTCAAAAGTTATTTTAACTTATGAATGACTAACTAACCAATAAGTTATTTTCACTTTTGAACATATGAGGGCTAATTAAGACTAGTACCTACTGTTTAAAGTGGAAAGCAAATCACTTTAAACAATGAGAACAGTGAACCAAAGGACGGAATTCTAGTTATTTGGCTATCAGATCAGCAAAATAGATTCTAAACCCCTATTAACACTGTATCCATACTTGAGCTGGAAATAAAACACTCAAATTGTTGATTTGATGGCTGAAGTGATAACCAATTAGCTGATATCTTGAAATTTTTTTCTTTAGAGGTCTGTCCATATTATTTATGTTAAATAAAAACTTTCTCATATTAATACAATGTTTACAATTATGAGTGAGCAAAATAACATTGAATTGTAGATTTAATACAGCATACTTCTTTAAAATATTTTGTAAAATTTAATACAAAATAAAAATTTCTACATCATACCTCAAAAGTTTTAAAGTGTTATGTAGATAAAAAGGACATATATCATAAACAAATATTTCTTTAAAATATCTGGTTACAAAATTCATAGCAAACCAAAAAATCAGACACTCTAATATTCTATATATTTATGCAAAAATTCAACAATTATTTTTTACACAATTCATGGAGTTCATAAATTATTTTTCAATAATTTGGAGAGTTTTCATGTTTATATTGTTCTGAATATTTAAGTAAGTTATTTTTTTACTCAAAAATATAACTTTAAAGGTTAAGAAAAATTTTTTTGAGTTGCTATGAGTACTTTTCTTACCTGATCCAATCAATACCAAAAATAAAAAGCTCTTTTTGCCAATTAAGACTAAAATTTCTACAAATATAAATGTTATTTCAAAACTGAACAATAAAAATATCCAAAGATCAAAATAAAATAGTACAAATGTTATGAATAAAATCACTTTTTAAGTATGATTCATCATGTAACTAACTTTCACTAAACTAGCAAGCCAGAAAACATAACGAAACATATTCAAACTTGCTATCTTTTAGTGAATTGATTTGTCTCAATTTTGCCTGAGGGCCTGCTGATAATATATTTTGTAATAAGCTATAATGATAAAAAACTAAAAAAATGAAATTAAACTTTTTTACAAGCTTCCACATTGTTTTATGTTAAGAAAAGATATATTAAATTAAATGGATTGGTTTCATTGTTACTCTATGATAACTTTTTTGAACAAGAATATTAATTAGAGTGGAGATCTTAGTTTAAAATGGATTCAGCAACTATGAAATCCATACCCAAGGTGAAAATCAAAACTACAAACTGTTGGACAAAAATCTGCATTGATAATCATTCAGCAGCCAGTTGAGCACAATATACTGAAACAGCTTTAATATCACTAAACAGAAAGACTAACAGCTGAAGTTTACAAATAAGATCAACAGCCTCCTCATATTTCTGGGATATCCATCATATTCCTGGGCAGACTTTTTATACATTGAGTTGTATATTTATGTATTAAAAAAAATGCCAGATAACTTACTGGGTATTAACTTTAACAGATATACACACAGAAATAAAAATATATATATATCCATCATCTATTGCATAAAAGTTACTGGTATCATACTCAATGCATCCCAACCAGCCTTTTTATAAAAAAAAAAACTGTCAAGATGAAATGAGAAATATGTCTTTGATACTTTTTCATTAACATGGTGCTTAATGTAATACAGCTAAAGACATTAGATTAGTAAGTTTTAAAATTAGCATAAAGAAAATATCACTTAACAAAATTGTTATTGTTTGTTCATATTGCAAACTTAGAACTACTCAAGAAATTTTTTTTTTACTTCTTCTAACACACCTTAAAATATATTATGGCTAAATACTAGGTGCCAGTGAGTGAGATAAAATGCACTAAACTGCCTTACTGGGTCGGAATGGGTTTGTACGATGCAACGTGATGTGTACACATGTGAAATTTGTTTTGTGTGACAGTAACCCTTGAAGCATTTGATTTGTAATTTGTTTTTATTTGATTATAGTTTAAACTTTTGAAGTGTTTATATTTAGAATTTTTTTTAAAAGTCAAGTTTTTAAATATCAGTTTAAGTTGTGAATAATTTTTTTTTAAAGTTTCTTAAGCAAAATTTATTTGAAAAGTTTATAAATTATATTAATTTTCATAATTTTAAATTATTATTAGCAATTAATATTTTTCTTCTGGAGTATATATGGACACCTAATCATTTTGAGAATAATGTAGCATAATTTTTGGTAGTCATAAACTCTATCTATTGTTTGACCGCTGATAATGATTTTGGAAGCAATGATTAGAAGAGTTATATATATATATATATTTTATTTTGTATATTTAACTAATATTGCTGTAATATTTTATGTATATATTAAGTTTTGTTTATATATATTTACATTTAGATTTATTCATTATGGTATGTTGATTATTAGAAAGTCTAATTTTTGTGAAAATGTTTGTTATAGATTTATTTTGTTTGCCCATTTTAAATTTGGGCTACATTGCAATACAGTGAATTATTTTAAGGTGGGTGCCACTGTCTGGTAAATAAAAGTTAGAACTTTCATAAAAATGCATATTATTTAGGTTAAAAACTTAGCTTTATTGCCTTGGTCAATGTAGAGTTAGATTGTACGAAGCTGAAGTTTTTTTGAGGTGGACATCACTGGTCAATTAAAACTCAAAGTTTTCATAAAAATGCTTCTTATTTACATTATAGATTTAGCTCTATAGCCCAGTTGTCAACTGCTGTTGAATCTGTGATAAGTTTATATTTCCTTTTTATTATGCAATCTTTGTGAAGTTAGTTTCCAGTTATTAGCATTTTAATATTTATATAGTAAGAAATATATTGAAAATTCCGACACTTGAAATTTAAAACAGCATGCAATATCAAGGTTGAAGCTTGAGTGTGAGAACAGTATTCAGTAACAGGATATTGTATATAGTGACATAAAAATTTAGCTTGTCGAGATAACTGTGCAGAATGTTAGCATGAAAATCACCTCAAACCTGCTCAATTACTAAGTATTTTACCTATTTTATTTCAAAAATTGTAAAATTAATAATTTAATTTTCTTAGTACTAAAAATATTACATACTTCAACTTTTTCAGTGATTGACTTCTTAACTTCTTCAAAAGCTTCAACAAGACAATAAAATTTTTGTTCTTGTAGTTTAGTTCTTTCTTCAGATTCATTTCTCTCTTGTTGAAAAGCAGATATGATTCTATTTGCCTCTTCATACCTCACATGTAGAGACTGATTTACAGCAATCAAGTGAGTAATTTCAGCATTTAACTAGTAAAGATAAAACATTTAATATAAAAAAACAATAAGAAATACAAAAATATTAAAATTTTCGAAAAAATGAAAAATTTTCTATTTAAGCTAAAAATAAAAATCATTTCATTGCAAGGGAAGTACTTGAAAAACTAGAAGACAAAGTAAATACAATATATTGACAGCATGGGATCAAGTTTGCTGAATTTAATGCCAGAAGCTGAGGCTTCTATTGACTTACCAGATGATGAATGCTTACAGATAAAATGATTGAATGCAAAATGTACTGGAAATAAAATTTTGAAAAGGTTATTCAAAGTATCAAGTAGGTACTTTCTGTCGCCTTTCTACAAGTTTAATCCTTCCTCTAGTTATATTTGTTCCTCTACTGTCTATTTTTGAAATAAATGGTAATTAGATTAGAGTAGAAAATATTGAGAATAATAATTTTTCTCCACATAATTATTGAATCCCTTCAGTTTTTTTAAAATTACTTTTTAATTTATTTGCAAGTTTTAATGAGCAAATGTTTTTGGTTTATCGTATTTTACATGTAAAACTTTATGATTTTATTATTGAATTACAAAAAAATTAATATATGAATTATGTTAAACTAATTTCCAAAAGAAATATGCATGATAAAATTAATATGCCAAACAAAGCATATATAAATGTTGTATATTCATAAAATTGATCTGCATTTGGTAATAAATATTTGTCCTGGAATAACTTTAGCACAGAAAATTCAAAATAATGTTATGAATAAGGATTAGTAGTGTTATTCGCATCCTCAGCATATTTTAAGTTATCTGTGCCTTCTACCAGAATAGTATAAAATGATTAACAATGCCAATGCACACACACAAAAATTCATGTATATCATTTTAATCTTTTATACTCTCAACTAAACTATAATGGTTTGGTCAATTTACTGGGGAGATAATGGATTTTGATCACCTTTTGACATGTACCTGTTTGAAGATTTATCATTTCAAAATTAACAAATCTGATTTACATATTTAGAGACCTGTGTTCTCCTGATAGTTTTTCAATGCAAGAAAAAAAGATTTACAGAAGTTTGTTTTAAAAGTTATTTGAAAAAAAAATTATAATTCACAGTAACTATAAAATACAAGAATTACCTAACATAACTAATCAGGCACTGGAGATTTGTCATGTTACAGTGTCAAGTAAAATATCAACTTAAATTCATTCCTCTATTTACATAAAACTCTTATTTTAAATTAACATAGATAACAATACATACTAAAGAAATATTGACACACATTGTTTTGCACAGCAAAAGAATACACTTTTTAATTATATCCAAATAATGAATGCAAAATTTATTTATTGTTTTCAAAAAGTAAAACATTCTTAGAACACAATAAATATAGATTGATCATATTGTAACAAACCACAGGGATGTAACAATATTTTATTAAAATTCATAAATGTAGCTCTTCATTTTGCAAAAAGTAAATCGAGTACTCTCCTAAATGAATATATCTTCTGTATTTTTGTAGAAAATGCCAGTTATTTACTAAGACACCAGAAAGAAGAAACCCAAATCTGTACACAAATGATTAAAATGTTATTGGGTAACATATATGGACATTATTACATTATAAATATAGTAAAAAGGCCCCTAAATAGATGCATAAATTTTGGAGTACAATAATGGCAGAAGATGAAAATTACATCTTAATTTACATAAATATTTAAGGAAGAAGTTTGCCATAAGCTATATATTATTTCTTAGAAAACAAATGATAATAAAAAAATTGCTGCACAAATACTAACTTTAATGTGCAATGGATCTGAGTTAAAAATTAATAAATTTTCTATTAATATTGGAAACAACCGATTGCAATAAGGAAAAAAAAAACTTTTCTCACTAATACTTTCATTGGAGATTATAAAATTACTAGACAGAGACAAAATAATATAGATAAAATTTTATACATGAAACAAAGACTTTATTTTAAATCTTACATAAAAAGAAAGCCCATTTTGAACTCACAATTTAAGTATTTAACTTTAAATTACTTTTTAAATTATAGAGTAAAAATAAACTCATAAGTAATATGAAAGAGAAACATATGTTAAGCTTGAATTATATTTCAATAGAAAAAATAAATGAATTTTTAGGATAATTTTGATAAAGAACTAAATTTTATTTATAAAACAATATTTTGAAATTACTTCATACTTACAAATTAAATTCTGTATCAAAATGCTGTATATTAAGAAGCTATTGACAAAATATCCTTATTCACTATTAACAAACATAAGAGATCATTTATTGTAGAATTTACAACCCTAGTTACATATATTGAAGTGTAACAAATAAATTGCAAAGAAATTGCATATTCTTTGCATATATATTCTAGATATCATGATTTATTTCCATTTATGAGTAGAATAATTTCAATCCTGTACTTATATGAGTAATAAATATTTAAACAACATTTTCATAATGAAGTAAGCAATTAAATTACTAAGAAATAGATGAAAAGAAATTTACAGCTTCAACAGTCATCTGTTGTTCTTTCAGAATGTCTTCCTTGTGCTTCAAACTAGATTTCAGCTTTAAAATCAAACTTTCTTGATCTTTAACAACAGTTTCAAATGTATTTCCTATAGATACATAAAATATAAAATTTTAATTAATTTTTAAAAGAATATAAGATTTGTAGATCCTTACATATCTTAAAAGCTCTTTTGATTTTAGACATATGAAATAAATAAATTTCTGAAATAAATGATATAAAATTTCAAAAATACATAGAGTGATCATTTAATTGAAATAGAATGAAATTAATGTGTAAAATATTATGTTTATTTTATTTATACTACCAAGAGAAAGTTACAGTTGCTACCTTACACATTTGTTCTGTTTTATTAAATGTAATAAATGAAAACTACAAATTACATCAAATGACTCAACAGCCTGTTATCTTGATATAAATAAAATATTCCTACAAACTTTATTATATATTTTGCCATTTTAAATTAAACATTTTGACCTGGCATATTTACAGAAATATTTCATTTATAATTAAGTTTATTAAGCATGCAACTATTGAAAGAATTTTCAATATTTAAAATAGTAAAAAAAGATTCCTTTTTACTTTTCATAATAAAATATCAAACATATAAAAGAATGCCAACAGAAACATATTTTAAAAATTGCATGTAATTAAATAATAAATTTTATAAAAACAGTACATAAACAATAAATATATTCCAAAACTAAATGTAAATAAACTTATTCCAAAAACTGCATACAAAAATCCTTGATCTGCTGCAAATCTGTATACAAATCTAAATATATTTCAAAACCTGTATACAAATAATAAATATATCCTAAGTATAAAAATTAACTTAAATAACCATGATCTTCACACTGTTTTCACATTGAGAATTATAAAATACCAATAAATTTAGCATCAAAGCTGGTGAAAAATTTGTTTCAATATAACAGAGAAGAGGCACATGATTATATACATTAGGTGTAAACTATTAAATGAATTAAAAAAATGAAATTAAGTAAAACTGCATTTACACAAAGAACAATTAGTTTAGAAATTAAATAAAATTGCTTACTCGAAACAAAACTTAAAAATAATTTCAATGATATGAATATAAATTAAATACTTAGACTTAAGACCACAAAATTAGATACATGAGCAATTGATATTTTTACACTTACCTATATCTGGAGCAGCATCTTCCTTTTCTTCCAATCTATGCTTTAAAAGTTTATTTTCTATCCGGAGTTTGCTAATTAATGACTTCAGAGAAATAGATTCTTTGGTCCAAGACTCTTCTAGCTCTTCAAAAGACTAGTAAAATAATATATAAACATTATTCTCAAAATCACAAAATGAGTTTCCTACAACACAAAAGAATTTAAGTTATTTTAAATAAATATTTGAACAATAAAATCTTTATTCGTAGACATTCTTCATTAACATGAATGCTTTTTAATGTAAAATTTTATTATGCAAATGGAAAACACAATCCAAATGTTAAAATTAATGAATATCTAAAAGAAAAATCTAAAAGAGAAATCCTTATTTTTATTATCATCATAAGCCTCTTCCTAATATTTTAAAAGCTTAAAAGAAAATACCTTTACAAAACATTTTTAAAAGATAATACAAACTCAAAAATTAAAAAAAAGCAATATATAACAAAGAAACAATTCTATTAAGAATAATTATTTGTTTGCAGGGAAAACTGAACAAAACAACTAAATTAATTATCACATTATGTTTGCAGTTTAAAAATTAATATGAAAATATTAAATAGAAAATTAGATATAAAAATCAAAGGTGAGTGGAATATTTTGCATCAAATATAAATATGAAAAAATTATTATTGAAATATCAATAAGAACAAATATAATAAAAATAGGAATACCAGTTTGTATTTGTGGAATTACTTTTCAAAACAAGATAATTTTGCAAATCATATAAAACATGTACATTTATTACTTAAAAAAATGGATACAAAAGTAAACCAAAATTTTTATTGCAACATTTCTAATAGGAAAACAATACATTTATATTAAGGTAATTGCATACAGATTTTTTAAATTATGATACATATTTAAAAAATAATTGTTTTTCAAATTTATTTCTAATAGGTGAGAAAGGTGAATAGCTCAATCAGACTGGGGAGGTGACAAGAGATCGATTTGCAAATATTTTACTTACAGCTAAAAATAATAGATCTTATTTAAATAATTCAAGAGATGAAGCAAAAATTAACTATGAATATCCTGCAGCTTTAATTACTCAATTATATGTTGACTTAAATTACAAATCTACACAGATGTGAAATTTTTTTTTTCATATTTACAAAGGTAGGCACAGATGCTGTATATTTCAACATTTCAAATTGTAAGTTTGGTGATTTTTTTGTTGGACTTCTTGTTTATCTGGCAGTTTTATTTTCGTTATATCATAGAGATTGTGGCTCATAAAAACTATGAAAAAAATTCTATTTTGACATCCCTAATAATTGTGTTATCTTTATAAAATTTCTTTGTTGCCAAAAAAATTAAGAATTTAGCATGCTGGATTATGTGACACCTGTGCCACAAAGGATGTGTCCATATATATATATATATATATATATTTTTGTATATATATATATATATATATATATATATATATATATATATATATATATATATATATATATATATATATATAATATTTATTTAACAAATGAATTAACAATATTTTCAAGTTATTGATGATAGAATAATCAATCGTTGATTATAGCTTAAGAAGAATGAATGAAGCTTTAAAAAATATTTTAGGATAGAATTATTTGAATGGGAATTTTACTTCTATTCTGATACAGTATTTTGCATTCTTTGAATCATAAGTTTGAGATGAAAATCATTGCAAAATAAGCAAAGGAATAAATTTTGGCCACAAATGAAGTGAGCATGCTAAATTTTTAAATATTTTTGGCGACAAAGAAATGTTGCCAAAATGAACTACTGTGATGTTTCAACAATGATGTAAATATTAGTATTGCTGAAATAGAATTTTTTACATAATTCTTATAGGTCTCAATCGCTATGAAATAATTTATTACCAGGTTACAAGATAAATAAGAAAAAATCTGCCCCCAAAATCATCAAATTCAGAATTTGGTCAGTTAGATTACCTCACAAATCATGCAAACAGAAAAAATGACTAAAAAGGTATGTATCATTGCCTAGTGTTTTTGGCAAGAGTATATATCAGCTGCGATCACAACTTGATGAAAATTAAGGGGGCACTGTCAAGTACAGGCTAATCCAATAAACTATTCCCAGATGGCTAAACAAAAGCTATAGCGCTTGTGATTCAGCAATCAGCTTATAACTTTATTCATATTTACAATACAATGATTTAAAACCCCATTTTAAAAGATCTACTAGAAGGAAAAATAAATGGCACTTTAGATCATTTTTTCAAAATATTCTAATATTTCAATAAACATTTAAAATATTTTCAGTCCGAGTAGATGTATTAGTAATTTATTGAGCAAAGTAATATAAATTTTTGCGAAAATATATTATTATACAATTTTGATAAAGAAAAACATTAACATAGTTTTAATAATACTATTTAGCTTATTAAAGCAAAACAATATTTACATGTAAACACACTTTGTTAATAAGTATACTAATTTAATTTGAATGAAATTTTATAATTTACTTGTTTTAGATTCTTTATTTCTTCTTCTTTTGAAAATTTATCATTAGAAAGTAGAATGCATTTTGTTTTTAATGCCATGTATTCCTTATCTATATTTTCGATTTTTTTAACACTCTCTTCTAACAGCAAGAGAACATTTTTAACTTTAGTTATGAGTGTACAAGCATCATCAACTCCAGTAACTTCAACAATTTTTTCTAATTCTTGAAATAGATCGCAAGCACAATCATACACATCTTTTATTTGCAGATTCTCAGCCCCGTTCGACATATTGTGATTCTGTTTGAATTATTTTAATTAATGTGAGTTGAAAAGCGAAAAATAGTCTTTTTTACGTCGTACTAGGAAGTATATATAAAATGAAAGTCTATGATTTATTATTGAATACGCGTTTTAAAACATATATCTATTGAGAAATCTTAAAAATAAAAAAATTAGAAGACAGGCAAAATCACAGACAATAAATAGCCGAGTTTCTAGTAACACTTTCGGAATACACAATTGATAATCTATTCTGTTGCTAATCTCAAATTGAGAAGGAAATAAATGTAAATAAATAAACGATAATATTTCCTCGTTTTTAAAAGAAAGAATTAGTTTCTCATAAAATTAAGTTATGAAAAAATTTATCCATTTTAAATGAATAATACATGAATTTTCTTAGAAATAATAGACGAAATTTAACAACAGTGATATCTGAAGTAATTAATGTAAATTAATTAGAATTAATTTTAGTTTAAATTTAAATACAACGAGAATGAATGTTTTTTTTCCCTTCTATATGGCAACATATGGCACATGGCAATGCTAATATTTATTAGCCAATAGAAATGGAGTACAATAATTATTGTCCTGAGAATCTACCAATAGTAATGAAGTATTTCTGACACACCCGTAAAGCAATGTAAACCATTTTGATTTTAATATAAACGTGAATTTGCGAAATATTTTGACTTATTTACCAACTATTAGTACTATTGTTTATCTATGTTTTATATTTCTGAGTTTAGAAAAGGAATTAGACTTTGTTGATTTTTGTTATCTTTGCTATTTTTGATTCAATTATGATCGATTATTTTTGTAATTATTACTTCTGAGTTTTTTACTTGTAAGGTCCGATCTTAAAAGTGCACGTTTATATTTCGCAAAGTTTGGGAACATAAATTAAAAATATAACATCAAACAATAGAATTTTAAAAATAATCTTCAGCTCGTTGAATGGCCAGTCAGGACGGGAGTATAGATGAAATACGTAAGTTTTTTATTTTTAAAAAAGCTTTTATTTACTTCTCAAATTTAATTGTCTTGTTAATTTAAATGCATCTCATTATGAAAATTTAATGTATTCTTTATATTATAAAGAATACATTAAATTTTCATATAGTCTATTGTTATATATAGACTATATGAAAATTTAATATAGTCTATATATAACATTATAGACATTATTTAATATAGTCTAATATATGAATATAGTATATAGTCTATCAACAATAGACTATATACTATATTCATATATTATATAGTATATAGTCTATTGTTGATGTACAATTTAAGATTTTTATGAGTGCATGATATATATATATATTCAATCATGCAAATATTAACTGCACTATGAATCTAAATGAATAACTTATAGTTTTATGAAAACTTAGATTTTAATCAACCAGACATACACACCTACCTAAGTGAAACATCAGCCTAAATATAATCTGGAATTAGAGCAATGAAACTATGAAGCTCTAAATTAGTAATATAATAGCATACTTTTTAGGAAAACTTAAATTTTAATTATCTGACCTGTGCGCCAATCTTAGAAGCATTGTAAAGGCAATCCAGTCATATAGACAACTGGGCAAAGTTAAATATCAATTCCATAAAATATATTTTCATGAAAACCTGAGTTTCTAATTAGCAAGGATTATAATTTGTCCAATACAAAGGTAATTTATATATATATATATATATATATAAATTACCTTTGGTCTACTACATCTTAAATATATGTATATATATACATTTAAGTATATATATATATATATATATATTTAAGTATGTATGTGTGTGATGTGTTTTTACACATACTTTATAAATTCCTCAAATTATTACTTTTTTTTAGCAGCAATTTTAGTGAAATGACCGCACTTAAAGTAAAATTACTTGTCTAATTATCACTTTAAGAGGAATTTTTAGTCCCAGTTTAACAAAATTCACTGCAATTTAAAAAAAAAAAATATGAATTCAATTTATTATTCATCTATAATTGAAACTATCTTTTCAGAAATACAAATGTTCAAATTTTATTAATTTGAAAAATAAAATTTTTTATATCATCTTCAAACATCAATATTTCAAGCATAAATGTAAAATAAAGGAAACACATAACATAAGCTTTAATGGTTACTATAACTCCTGATAAATTTTGCATGTGCATACTTCAGATTATGCTATAAAATTGCAAGAATCCATTCTGGCATATTAATCTACAAATATGACACATGAGGGTAATTATACTGGTTCATTTAGTCAAAATTTAAGACTTAATGTTTTGTTACTATTTGTGCATGTAACAGTTATATATTAAATTTAAGTTTGATTTATTTTTATCAGTAAATTGAAAATTATATGCTTAAATATTTATATCTTTATTTTAGCACGAGTTTGCCTTATTACAGAGTTAATACCTACACACTACAGTAGTAGAAAAGGGTTTATTACTCAGAACTCTGAATCATGGAGCTGTGTTTTTTCGTCTGATGAGTCCTATTTTGCATGGTCTTCAGGGCAATGTTTTGTTACCATTGTACCTTGGAAGACTTGTAAATCAGCTTTGTAAGTATTTTAACTTATACATTTTAGTATACAATTTCCAAAATTTGAAGTTCATAATAAAACAGCTGTAACTTTGCTTTGAGATGAAAATTAGATGATTGAGTGGTATTTAACTTTTAATCAAATTACTTGTTATTTTCTAATATATATCAAAGTTCTTTTAATATCTTTTTTAACTTTTAAAGAAGGCTTTTACTTGAAAATAAACTTATAAAGTTAGTACCTATCCTCCATGAAATTTTTTTTAACCTTTAAACAAAAGGTACTTTTTTACTAATAGGATTATTGAAAATAAATTTGAAAAAAAGATACCTTTTAAATACTCCTCCAAACTTTTACATAATATTCATTCTTTTCTTTGAAAAAATGTGCTTTATACATGAGTGTTCTTATGAAAATTCATATTCTTTTATGAAGAAAAATGATCAAATAGTATCAAACTTGACTCTTGAAATATTTTTAGCTGACCATAAGTTATTAAGACTGAGTTTTAGAATTATGTATTGGTGAATAGACTAATGCAAAGCTATAAAATAAAAGCAAAATTTTGTTCATTAAAATATTATTAAAAAAAATCAATGAGTTTGAAATCTAAAATTTATTCCAATTTTGTTTAAATGTTATTTTTAGTTTAATGTTAAATTGAAATGAAAATGTTAAGAGTATAAAACTTTAATATTTGGGAATTTTTTTTTTTTTAAGTTCTTGTAATTTATTATGTTAATGACTCAAAGATGAACTTATATTTAGTTTTTTAATATAGTCTTTTTTAATTTTAATCTATTGATTAGTAAAAAATATAGCAATAAAATCAAATACCAATAAATTTTAGGATTTAGTGTGATACTTATGTATTATAGCTCTTTATGTAAATTTAAAGAAACATTAGTTTCACAAATATTACCAAGTCATTTTTGATAGAATAGAAATTGTGAAAAAGATTTAAATATATTAAAAATGTGAAAAAATATATCCTTATAGTGTTTTTAATCAACCATTTTTAACAGCATACTATTATGTTTGGTAAAATTGGCATTTAAGGAAAAAGAAAAGAATTTTCCAGGTTTTAAGATTCTTAGGTTTAAGATCATACACATATATTCTATAATTTTGCATTGTCTTTTTCTTTATGAAGGCATCTTCAACTTCTAAACGTGTTATCCATCACCAGCGAAAAATTTATTACAAAGAGAATGCAGTTGATGCCTCTTGGAGGACCCTGCTGAGCTCATGTATCCCCAGAGATTTACCTGGATCTATAGGGTTCTCCTGCTTCAGGTTACTTACTGGGTATGATTTTCTCCAGAAACATCTATATCACATAGGGCTTGTGGATTCACCCGACTACATTTTATGTAGGGAACATGTTGACATGGATGGCGAGCATCTTTGGAAATGTTCTGCCCTCCAAGAAGCCAGCACTTCATCACATTTCAAGACGCTCTCCACTCCTGGAGATACTTCCTTTCTTTTGGACTATAAGACTTATTATGCTCAGAAGAGCCAACATAAGGACGTAATTTAAAAAACAAATAATTTTGCATTGATTTAGTCTGAAATGTCTGTCTAATTTTCTTTCTGAAGTTACATCTCTGAAATCCCTAAAACCAGTACAGATTCGGTGTGATTTCAAACTTTGAACATTGCAATCACGCTGTTGTCGTGTGCCAGCTAGGCTAGCAACATGGAGTGCGCTGCTCCACTTTTCCAACTGAACCATGTTTTGGTGTGGGGTCCGTCTTCTTCAGTAAAACATGCCATGAATACCTGTTTATAGGGTAGGCAACCATTGACACCTCCTTCATACAAGAAAAGGACAAAGACAGGATAGGATAGATAGAGAAAGTACATCCATGCCCAAACCGAGATTCGAACCCATTACCTCCTTCTTCGCAGTCAGCCACACTGACCATTAGACAAGTTGGGCGGCTGATGCAATTATGCTCTATTTTAAGTTTCAAATCTGAAAGTTTCACATATTTTTTTAAATCACAACACAAATATTAATAATTAAAAGCTAATTTGACAAGTTTACATAATAAAAAAATAAATGTAAACTAAATATCCAGTCTATAGTGGGGGACCAACTATGCTATAAAACTCAATTAGTAATATATTTAGTACAAACATTTTTCTGAAAACTCTGTTTTTAATTAACTAATCAATGACATCCACCTTAAAAAAAACATCAGTATAACTATCTACCATTGAATTGGACTATAAAACTGTACTTGTAACATATATAAAATACATTTTTAGGAAAATTCAGATTTTAGTTAACTGGGTAGTGGCACCCACCTTAAAAAAAAAAAAAATTAGTATCATATAATCTATTACTGTGACAACAATATTATAAAGCTAAATCAATAGCATAAAATACATTTTTATACAAAAGCTAGTGTTTGCATATATTGCAACTCTTAGTAAACTTCTCTCTCTTTTAATATACAAAGTAAAAGTAAATGCTTTATCATTTGCAGAATTAAAGAAACACAAATTCAATTTAACCTTATTCCTACTTTTCATTTTTTATATACCAATACTAAAATTTTCAATTTAATATACATTTTCAATAAAAATATAATTTCAAATGCTTAAATTTCAATCATGAAGGAAAAATGCTTCAAAGGTTACTAAAACTGCAAACAGATTTCGCGCATGCTTACATCAAGTTACATAATAAAATCACAAGAATACATTTTGCCACAGTAAACCACAGTTTGGTGCATTTATCACTGTTCAGGCTTTTAGGATTTAGTTGCTAAATCTTTTATGTTATTCAAATGCAGCTGTAACTTTAATAGTTACAAATTTTACAACTTTGTCCTGTTGAAAAATTTCCACATTTCTAAAATGATTATTCTCACAATACAAAGGAAATCTTATGTAATTTAAAATTAGTTCATCATAGATTTTTAGTTTAGTATGTAAAAGTAAGATTATATATTTTTTGTGTTTTTGTTAAAAAATAAATTCAATACAAATTAAACTTCTTCACATATGTGTTCTAAATATTAAGTTATTCCTAATTTAATCAAGGAAATTCTATATTTAACTAGTATGTTTAATTTTCTTTTTATTAAATTTTTTTTAAGGTTCAATTATAAGAGTGTCAATGTACCTTTTGAGCCTGGAATTGGGTAAGAATTTCTTGTTTTATTTTCAAACTGAAAAGTCATTGTAAGGCATCATATATTTTTTGTACTTAACAGTGACCTAGTGTAAATTTGTAATAATTATCTTTCATGTTGGCTATCAAATATTTCTTCCAAAATATATTTAAGTAATTATTATATTATAGAATTTGTAATCATATTTAATGTCTTGATTTCTTATAATTTCCTTTTAAAATAGGTTTATTTTATTGTTTCTATTTCAAATATATTTATATTTGATTAAAAAATTATCTTAATCCTGCTATGTTTAAAAAAAGATAATCTGTTTTCTGTATATGTTGTAACTCTGACAGTTTTTATATATTCCAGATTTGATTTCTAAATAAAAAATAATTCTCACTAACCACAAAACACTGGTAAACAAGAAAATAATTTCTTAAAAACATGTAACATTGAATCCTAGTGAAGATTTTTTGTATATAAAAAGAAATTCTCTGTTGGCAATTCTCTCTTGTAGCAATTAACTCATTCAATTAGACTTCAACTCAGCAGTACTTGGTGGCATCTCATCTTATACTGTTGAGTTGAAGTCTTGTTGAGTGAATTATGGATATTTTGGTTTGATTCAGTTTTAATCTGTAAGTCCCTATGTAAATTGGCCATATATTAAAAATGCTCATAGAGGGAGTCTAACCAACCTGCTGCATTTAAACCATTTAATGGGTAAAATATTTAGAAATAATTTGATAATAGTCACAAATTTGTAGTAAATGACCTTGAGGCCATAAGAGTAATTTAAATTATAAAAAGTATGAAAATTATAACAATAAATTGAGTCTATAAAAATGGGATTTTTTGGCATTAAAAAATATAAAATAAAGACAACGGTGAATGTATATGGAAATAGTACATGATGCATATGCACAAGCTATAGTATTTTATTACTATTATATGAAGATTTATTAAACGGTTTAGATAAAAAATATTTCAAAATTTATTCCTGTGAGGTATTTTGCTCTTAATAAACTTTGATCTCTGATAACGATATAAGGAAAATAGATCTGTTATTAAATTCACTTCCTGCTTGATGGCTGTCTAATTATGTTAAATTAAAAAGCTAATTTTGCTTGGATGTCATGAAATTTCATAATTGTTAAATTCTATCAGGGAAGAATCTTCAAATTTACCTGAAAATCTCATTGCATGTTTCAAATTCAATGATATAAGTTCGACTTGATACTGTTTATGTAGTTGATCCTTTTTAAAGCAAAAAATAATTGCATAACTTTGCATAACATTAACTTTTAACACTGAATATGCAAATAAGAATCAGAGATTTTATAGCTCAGGTGTTAATATAAGAATTGTGCGTGAATAAAATCATAATATTTTAAAATATTTGGCACTTTTATCAAATTAGTTTTCTTTTGTACATATTTTGTTGTGAAACAGTATATCCAAAAACAATGTCATGGATTATATCTCTTTTTTCCTGTTTGACTTATACTAATCTCCCGGACTTTTTGACTGGACCTATTTAAAGAAGTACCAAAGTATTATTTCCAATCTATCTGACTTGAAAATAGAATTTCATGACATTATTCACTTCTATACACATTTGGAGTTTTGAATCTGAAATATATTAAATAAAAGATTTGTAGCAAGGTAATTAAAAAAAATATCTGTCATGATTTTGCTTATCATTATAACTGCTAGGTTTGTTATTATACATTAAATGACTACTTGTTTATTTTCTTTAATGATGTTAAAGGAATGAGGGAGGAATTGCATATTAACTCTTTTCATTCTTATACATTTCAGTACATTTACATTTTTATTATATTTCTATTTTTATATATTTACTTATTCATTAGTGACTTTTTGTAATAAACATGAAATAATAATAAACATTTGAATTTTCTTATTGATGAAATTGTGAGATCTAGAAATAGAAATATGATAATTTAGAGATCATGTTTGAAAAGTTTAGTTGATGTTTTACCTATTTATGTAGCACAAATATCTTTAATTTGTCACTTTGTGCCTATTTCTCTTATCAATATTCAGTATTCATTCTCGGGCAGTTGCAAATATTATTTAAATGTATCTTCAATTAATAGGTTTCAACGAATTAATAGGAATTAAATATATGAATTTTAAATTATTCAAATTAAAATAAAAATTTTGGCTCTGATTAAATGAGATTGTTCAATTATTCTTGAAAAGGTTATGTAATTGCCTTTATCTGTAAGCATTTATTGTGTATAATACATATCTTCAGATTATTTATTTCCATATTAATAAGAGTAAATTGTGATATGATATATGCTTTGAATCTGTATAAAACATCTGAATATTTTAATAATAAAATAAGCAACATTTACTGCAGTTCTTATCTTTAAAAATGAATTTACATTGAAATTTAAAATTAAAATATTTGGCTAAAAACGAAATTGCTTTATCTTTTATTTTAAAATTGAATAAAAAAAAATTAATATCTTTTTATTCCATAAGTTACCATTATTTAATGTAAAATACTAATAGAAATATTTTAAGTGCATAAGTATATTTATGTTGTTTAACCTTGAATTAAAACATTTGTTTACATTTATTTTTAAAAAATACTAATATTTATTTATATATCTAAAATGATTTAAATAAAGGATTTATAAGTTTTAATCTGATAGGAAAATTGTATTGTGCAATATTCTTATAGTATTTTTTTTTAACAGTGACCATGAGCTTGAAGATTGCTTTGAAGGCAATTCCAGATCAATATTCACTAGATATTCCGTCCGTTCATTGGCTTTTGGTTCCTCTTCTTTGAATTATGATCATAAATCCTCTCAACCATTTTGGTCCCGTCTTAGTGCTTCCAAAGATCTGATTCTTGCAACTGGACATGCTAATGGTCGTATTCAAATTTGGGATATCCTGACAGGTATTTTGTAAATTTGTTTGTAATTAGGTTTACATGGAATATTGTTTTTACTGACCTTAAAATCTGCTCTTGTTTTATCTTTTAATAAATTTTTTTATTAAAATTATATTGGGCAAAGAAAAATCTTTAAAAAATTTCTTACTTGAACTATTTTTATGGTAAAAATATTTCCATTCTCAATGTCTATTATTTAAAGTATTCCAAACATAAGTTTGTACTTCTAGTCTTTAAATTATATTAAATGCTAGGTTATTTATGTAATATAAAGTTATGATTTGTAAATAAATCCAAAATTTATTAGAAAAAGTTATTTTCTAATATCTTTCATATATATATATGTATATATAAGGGTGCAAAATTTTTAAAAGTCTTCTGTTTATTCAAAAATTTAATCGAGCAACAGGAATACTGTAACTGAATTGATGTTCTTATTTTCTTTTGATTTATTATACATATCAGGGTTCACACAACTCCTTAAATTCCAAAAAAAATTTTTAAGGGCCCTTGAAACTCCAGAAATTTTGGCTTGACTCCTTGAAAATTTTTAATATTTTAAAATTTTCTATAAAATTGTCAAAAAACTTAATTCAATATAAGTTTTTAATATTACCATTAGATGATAAGATGAATATTTAATTTTTATATTCTTAGCCACATTGACTTGTATTAATGTTAGCCACAATAGTATCTAGTTCAACTACAATAATTTGATGATAATTGGGTTTAGTAGTATTTAGATTTATATGAAGTGATGTGAAGTAATCAACAAATAAAATCAATATGTTGCACAATAAAGATGGACTTAATTAACGGGTTAATTAATTTTTTTCCTATTTGCTGTGTGTGTGTGTGTGGGGTTTTCCTTATATTGTATAAAATTCTTTGAATATTAATATTTAAATATAAAATTTTTGGGTTAAAACATACTTTCCATTTGTCTTACTTGATGAAAATTGCATATAATTTAATTGAATCTGGATAAATTTGTTTATTAATGAGATAAAAACTGAAATAAAAATTATTTAAATGCCTGGTGGAAAGTGTCTTTTCAATGACCAGTGGATTCTGGAAAAGCCATATAAAGTGGCTTTTGTGTGGTTCAGAAATAACACATGCTGATTGCCTCTTGCAAGAAGGACTTTCAAAAATAGGCGAATTGGCAATTAAATCCAATATGAAAGAGAAAAAGCATCTATGTTTATTAGGACAAGCTATATCTGCTAAAAAATTACTCATTTAAAAGATTTTTTTTCAATTCTACTGATATTGTAAAAGAATGTGAACTCAAAGTATGCTCTGAAATTTTAGTTTCATTTGTTTCTTCAAAAGAAGTTTTGAAAGCTGAAATTTTATGAGCCCTTAAAGTTTTAAATAGTGGATTCAGCTGCAGTTTTTTTTAACAATTTCAAGCAATGTTTCCAGACAGTGCTATTGTAAAGCAATTCAGTTGAGTTGAAAAAGTGTGCTTGTTTAACAGTCTTTGGAATTGTACCTTATTTTCCCAATTTATTGAAAGAAAAAGTTAATGTTTCTAATTATGTGCTTCTGTTTGATGAAAGCTTTAATCCGCGGACAAAATAATTGGACTGCTGTGTAAGATTTTGGGACAATCATATAGTTAAAACACAGTATTACTCATCTGATTGTTTAGGGCATTCAACTGGAGATATTTAGTTCAAAAAAGTTAATGAGAAGTGCTTAGAATTAGGAACAAGTGGATTACTCCAGTTATCAATAGATGGCCCAACTGTGAACTGGTCTGTTTTTACTAAAATGTCTGATTTTTTAAAAAGTGAACTTCATTTAAATATTGTAAATGCCGGAAGCTACTACCTACACATTCTACACTATGCTTTCAGTGTGTATCATGGATGTTCCTCATTTCCAAAAGTTGAGATAACAGCAAGTGCAGTTTACAGACTATTTAAGGACTCACCCGCTCATAGAGATGTCTTTGATAGCCTTGGCCCAAGTATAAAATTTCCTTTAAAGTTTTGCAAATATTGATGGTTAGAAAATATAAGTGTTTTCAACAGATTGCTTGAAATGTTACTGCATCTTAAAACATTTGTCATTGGTTCAAAACAAAAAAATTCCTAATTCTGGTACCAAAACTTTTGATATTTTGCTGACGTGTACAAAAAATATACTTTTTTCTGCTAAATGCAATTTTTTTTATATTTATTGCTCAGGAAGTGTAACCTTTTCTGACACTTTATCAAACTGACTAACCTCTGTTGCCATTTATTACTGGAAGTTTTTGTGCATTGTTGAAAAGTTTGATGCAAAAGTTTTGAAAGGAATCTTTATTATCTGAATCTATTAGAAATGTCTAAAAACTCTAAAATTACTCATTATTTTGTATACTGTATAATCCTGTATACTGTAAAATCTTATTTTGTATACTGTACATCCATAACTATAAAGAATTATGGTTATTTAAATAAAAAAATTTCTGTTATAGCTGTAAATTCATTGAAGGCTTTTAAAATTATTAATAATTTTAACTGAAATAAAAAATAGTCTTATTAATGTTTGCAATTATTTATTTTTATTATTTACAGAAATGGTTGAAAAATATTGCATGTACATAATTATTTGCAGATTATTGAGAACAATTTTTAAAATAAAATAAAAAATTATTTAACATTGATGTGGATACCTCCTAGAAATTTTTGATTTGATTCCAGGAAAACTTCTGGATTATTCTTGAAAGTCTGTGTGTGTATATATATATATTACCAATGCTTAATACTTGCTCTATAAGTTTTGTTCTTTATTTTTAAAGTTTTATAAAGCATTTAAGGTTATTTTCTGTTATTATTTTTTACTTACTTTATAAAAATTTATTTTTTAGGCAAGCTTATTTTGGCCCTTCTGGATCATAGTGATACAGTATCCAATCTTGCATTTAGTCCACTTGGTAACTTACTTCTAGTGTCAGCCTCTTTTGATGGTACTCTGAAAATATGGGATTTGCATGAAGATGGAAATTTATTTTGTACTTTTAAGATGAACAGCAGACCTGTATATTCATGTTGTTGGTCACCAGATTCAAATACTCTTGTATCGGCAGGAATGTGTAAATCTGTATGTTTTAATTGCTCTTAATTGTTTTAGTATTATGTTTATAAAATATAAATTAAACATATATATTATGAATTAGCAAGAAAGTTTTAATCTGATAAATAGGGTTTTGCTTGAATTTTTTCATGAATTAAATTTTTAAAAAGAAACTAATTTTTATTGTATGCATAGTAAATTTTACCCTATTCCACAAGTTCTGTGTAAGATCAAATATACATACTGTGTTTGACTCGAATGCATTTTTCATACAATTTTTCAAACAGTTTGAATGCAAGTAATTATATGTGTATATGCATGTATATATATGTATATCATGCATACACACAATATCAATAAGGGTGCAAAAACATTAGAAATTTTCTCCCTCTTTAGTTTTGTTTATTGAAAAGTAGACAAGTTCATTTTTTTAATTCTTTAAAAATACTAAATTAATAAGTTTTTTTTAACTGTCCACAATAAATCGCCTTGAAATCTTAATTTCCATTCTTTTATCAATGTAATTAATGCACTTGTATTTTCTTTTATTAGATGCAGCATTTTTTCATTTAAAGAAAATAAATTTCTATAAAACGACAATGACGACTTTAAGATTTAAAAAAATAATGAATTAGTTTCGTACTTTTCGACAATTTAAACTTTAAGTACAAATTACTATATTATGTTTTCTTTCATCAACTCATGATTAAGCTTGATGCCATACGGGTTAAACTCTTGTGAAATAACAAGATAAATGTAATTCAAAAACCTTTTCTCATTTTTGAATAGAAAAAGTTTGAAATTTTACTATTGAAATTGTGCTGAGTTATAACTGCAAATAATTTGGTCATTTTGCCTTTAACAAGAAAAGTGGTATAAAAAGAAAAAAATGTGGAACAATGTATACAGTAACTGAAAAATTTTTTATTATTTGCAAATGAAAAGGGTCTTATTGAGAAAAGTCAAAGTGATTTAATATTCAACTAAAATGATTTGGCGTAACATAATATTCAATCAGTCGGAGAAATAATTCTAATATGCAAGTATGAAATATATTACATAAGCAGTTTGTTTCGTAAAAGAAAGGAGAAAATTAAAATGATAGCCTTATAACTTACAATGATAAGTAAGAAGCTTGTATTCTATATAAAAAAAAGTGTCAAATTTAAAATTTATTTCATAAGCTTGATAAATTGTTTGTTCAAGTTAATCTCAAATAATGTTATACTGTTTAATACCATTCTATACAGCAAGGGTTCTTGCTTTTGGTTCAATGGCTTAGGAATTCAAGACCAAATCTAGGTCATGCATATCTGAAGTGGTTTGGAATCAACTTTAAAATGTAGATTCTTGTCAAACCATAGCCCTAATGTGCGAAAGTTAATCATTGAATGACCAACATGTAATAATTTTTTTGTGTGAAAAAGTATTAATTATTTCCATTGAACTCTGTGGTATGTTGTAACAGGACATGATATATCATTATTTGAAAAATGTTTTTTAAATGTTAAATGAGTTAAAAATATTGTATCATAATAAAATTAATATGGGAGTGACTTTTAAGACTTCTTATATTAATTATAATGTCATTTGTTTTGCTTATAAAATATTTAAATGATGGTAAGCAATTACTTTTACATTTTATAATTTAGTTTAAAAAATGATTTTGAATTAAGAAAATTTCTTTAGTAATAGTATATAAATGTAATTAATCATTGGAAACTAGTTTTTTAATTTGAATCTTTAAGCATGATTTGTTTTCATTCTTAAATTTTTTTTATACTCTATATCAAAACTGTTGGTTAATATAACTTCTTTCGTTTCATGTTAAAAGGTTTATGTGTGGGACATGAAAAGTCTAAAAGTGAAATTTTTGCTTGCTGGTCATCATCATGATGTTGTTTCTTGTGCCTTTTCTCCCGATGGTTGTCTTATTGCTTCTGCCTCTTGGGATACTCGTGTGATTTTGTGGAATTCTCATACTGGACAACAGCTCAAAACATTTGGGTATGAATGATTTTTAACTCTGTTTCACTATTTACATATTTTATCCAACATTTAATGCAAATAATATTCACTGAATTTTATTTTTAGTCATCTTCAGCCATCACCTCAACTTATTTTTGCATGTGGATATAATGGATCATGGATCCGAGATGTTTCATTCTCATCTGATGGAGCTCATATTGCTACTGTAGCAGATGATGGGTATATTTTTCAAATTATTTTATAAACTTTGTTAGATTTAGTTTTTAAAATATTATGCACATGAATGTTATATTATTTTTAGAACTAAAAATTTAAAATGTTTTAACAATTAATAAATTTTTAACTATTTTTAAGTATTGAAACTAATAAAGTAATTCTTAAATATTAAGGTGAATTAGAATTTTATATATTTTATGATAATCACAGTAAAAAATGCTGGGTTTCCTTTTACATTTTAATAAATTCTGCTTGCATTCTGTACCTGTAGGACATCATAAATATATTGAATACTGCTAATTTTTAGTTATATTGTGATATATATAAATATTTAGTATTGACAGATTATTTCATAACTTGCTTCATTTCATGTCAAAGGTTTATATGCTGTACATAAAAAGTTTTCAAATGTTATTTGATTGTGTATTTTAAAGTGAAGTTTTATTATATATCTTAATATTAAACTATTCACAAAGTATGAAAATGCATCTGGAATTTTTTTGTTGAAGATAATTTTTTTTCTAAAATGTTTCTGGTTTTATTAGGAAAAATTTTCAAATTTTGAAAAGGTTTTAATTTTTGTCTGAAAGTTCTTTGTGATGTTAGTTAACAAAATTTTTTTTTACTAAAGAAAATTTGCAACTTATTCTTTTTGAGTGTTGTAAAACTATTATGATGTTATATGCGAATATGCTGTCATGAGAAATATTTTTTCTTTTTATTGTTAATGTCAAAAAATATTTAAACATTTCATACTTTCACATTAAACTTTTTTCTAATTTTTCACAAATACTGTATTCATTTTTTATAATTTTTGGTAATAAAATCTTGAAATAATGGTAATACTAAAATTTAAAAAATGTAAATAATTTATCCTCCAATATAATATTAATTATTTTAATCATCTAATGTAATTTTTAAAGTAATAAAATCTTATTAATATTGTTGATAGTAGGCATTTTTATTACTCTTGCGAGAATTTGTTATTATATTAAAAGTTTATATGTACTTAATTAAAAAATACTAAAGAAAGACAAACTTATTAGATTAATTATAAGATTATTTTATTAAAGTATTCTAAAATGATATTTAGCATTTCATTCTAAAGTTCTTTTTAACTTTCCGATATCCAGAAAATTATTCTTTTTATCATTTTCAAATTTAGTCCACTTGCAAAAATATTTAAGAGATTGCAAAAATATTCAAAAAGTTAAAAAAGGTTATTTAATTTTTGATGAAATCTCAACTGAATTTTTTCTACACCCAAGTTAAGCATCATTTTTAGGTCACATTTCGTAAAATAAGAACTCCTACTTTTTTTTATATAAAATTAATACTGATGATTTTATAACTTATTTTTTTATATTTCAGATTATTTAAAAAATTGCTTATCAAAAAATATAGATTATCCTATTTTTGTTGATTCTAATGACTTTCAATATTTGAAAAATGACAAATCAACTTTTTTTTTTCTTATAATGAATTACTTTTACTTTCTAAATTTGTGATTACAAATCTTCCTACTGAAGCAATGTAAAACATGAAATGTCATAATTTTAGATTGTTTAAATTTTCAAACATTACTTATTCACAGGTTTAAAAATTTTGGTCTCAATATAAGTAATTATCTACATTATTCATCAATTAGCAAATAAAAGAATCAATGCACATTCCTAAAAATATTTTTGGGCATTGAAATAAATAAAAATTTTGCTTTTAAAAATATCTCATGAAATGTGTGACTTGAAATAGTAATTCTACTTTTCTAAGTTTGCTTGATTTTAGTTTTGTTTTGTTTTCTCTGATTTTAAAAATGAAATGTTATTTTATGTAATTAATTTATATTGAATTTGAAAAAATGTAATTTTTTACTTTCTAATATCATTTTTTTCTTTTTAGTTACTTAAGATTTTGGGATATAGCTAATGAAAAAGCTCCTGAAGCTATGGAATGGATAGGAGAATCTCTTTGTTGTACATATTCCCCATCTGGAAATACTCTAGCTGTAGGGTGAGTTGCAAAATATCTTATTAAATTTTGTATCATAAAAAAGTGAATGTTTCCCTGGCAACGTAACTGTACTATATAATGTTATATTCAATGTGTGATTATTAGCAGTCTGCATCCTTTGGAAATGTGTTAAGCTCTTATTTATGCATTTGATTTTTTTTAACAAATCTATCTAAGGTTGCTATTTTGCTTTTTATAATGACATTACAATTTAAATAATTTGTAATAGGTTAATAGTAAAAAAGAAACTCTTTTTGTTAAAGCATTTCATCTTCACACAAACACCCATAGATAGATGTTTGCTGCACACTTTGCTTTAGCACAGCATTTTTTTATTAATACCAACTGGACATATTTTAACTTGATTAAAAATGAATAGTTTGTAAATTTATCATAATTTCATATTTACTTTTAAAATAAGTGCTCAAAAATAAAGTGTAAAAAAAAACTTTGCATTTCCTTAAAGCTTTTAAAATTGACGTAGGAAAATGTTGCAATAATTTTTTTAAGTATTATTGTCTTAATTTTGTGTGCATTTTAATGTTTTTATTTATAAAATTAATTAAAATCAAATTTATTTATTTTTTCTTATTGTTTATTATATTAAAATTTGAACATTTTTAAATGATATATTGGAACACATAATTTTATTAATTTTCTACATTTGTCTTTCCACATTTCTAAGTAAATCTATTTTTTTCTAAAGAAAAAATAATTTTCTAACACTTACAGATAAAATATATATTGTTTAAAATTTATTTTGTGCAAATGTTTTCTAATAATTCAGTCCCTTATCATTTCATTCTATTGACTATCAGAATTTTTGCAAATAGTTTTTTACACTCACTTTGTATAGTTACTGGCCTCATGATTTTTTTCTTCTGTTTTAGACTTAAGTGACTATGTAGATTTAAAAATTATAAGCAAAATTTTTATTAATTGATATTGCTGTTTTTAATTTTTTCTGCTGAATCACCTTAAAGCAAAGGTATATAACTTTTTGTGTTAATAATCAATTAAGTTTCTTGCACTCTCGTTTTAAAATAAATATTCAGGATGTTTCATATCACATGTATTATTTTTACAGGTCATGTAAGTACACTTGAACCAGATTTTATGTTTTATATCAATTGTATTTAATTTTACTAGCCGTTACATTTTAATAACTTAATATTCAAGATATTAAACTATAAGCGAAAAGATATATTTCTTGTATAGAGTTTAAATTTTTATACTTTTATGATAAATATAGTTAAGTGATATTTGAAGTAATTTTGAACAAGTTAAAATTTTAAATAACTTACAATATGACTCAATTTTAGATTTTTTAAATTGTCTTTAATTTTAAAATGTCTGTACCTTTGCTTTATGGCTATTTCCATTAAGTTGCAGGCTGCTTACTTGTTACTGCATTGAATTTAGGGGTTTATTTGAAGAATATAAAAATTCAGTATCGTCTTAGAGGTGAAGGTATGATGATAGTTTGCCTGAGAAAGTTTGAAAGCTAATTGAAAGTTATAAGTATAGTTTCAGATTACTATTTTATGTGAACTTTTACCTTATTAAATTTTTGATTTAGAAAAGTATGTAAAATGTAAACATAAATTTTTAAATGTTTTTATTATTTAAAATCAGAAATATATATTTTCTATTAATTAAAATATTCATGTTATTGAGCTAATTGAAGCCATGGGATTGAATTTAATTGTCTTTTTTTCTATTCATTTTTTAAATTTTATTTCATAAATATGTTTCTGTAACAAAAGTCCATTCACCTGAAACTATACTTATGGATATGATTGTGAGTTGAATGGATATTGAGCGCATGTAATTTGTAAGACTTGTTCTTCTCTAATGATTTTCATTTGCAGTGGCTGAAAGAGTGAAGGCAAGCACATTGATAGCCATTGTCCGACAATCAGAGCTTCAGCCGGCATGGTGCTGAAGCCAGCTGGGTTTCCTTGTTTCTCAAAAGTGGGGTTTTTTTCAACCTGCTTTGGATTGTTGCAGTTATGATCGGTGCCCTCATAATAATTAGTTCACAGTAATTTGATTTACATATTTGCCTGTTATGTTTTAGTAATTTGGAAAGAATAGAAAGTTATTTCTGAATGATAGTCATTCATTGTGTTGCTTTATTGAGCATTTTCACATTTATTGTAATTTTTATAGCAATAACCCAATTTCCACAATAGGTAAATAAGAATAAAATCATGCACTAACCAATTTAAGGTAATATGTAATTTTTTTTGTAACAGGTGGGCTTTAGAATTAAACCTATTATGACTGTATAGATATACTTAAGTGATTTGTCCTATAAAAGTGTATTCTTGAAAATTCATTTGACACATTTCAAAAATTATTATGCAAGGAAATTATGGGGAAAAAATGTTATGATGTCCACTTTATAAACTGTGTTTGAGAAATTTAAGAAGTTATTTATCTGACATTATAATTACAACTTTTACTGCAGACAAAATTTGAAAAAAATTTCCTTTGCTTTAGCATATTAAGTTTATTCTAGATTAGAAATAAATTTGATTTTAATATATGTTTAAAGTGTTTTATTAAAACAATGTTATTTAAAAAATTTTAAAACTAAATGTTTATTAAAATATTATTAAAAACTTCATTAAGTATTTTATAAAATTGCTCTTTTTCAGATTATTTATTAAATTATGAAAAAGTTCAGTTTACATTTCTGAACAGCTGCAAATCCCCTCCCCCAAATCATCGTCTTTAAATCTTTGTCTTGATATTAAAGAGAATATACTTTTTTCTTCAAATAAAATCCCCCACAATTTTCTAAATGATGCAAATGTTTTTAAGACATTTGGTATGTCATTCTTATGTGGCAAAAATTAGTTTCTTATTTAGATATGTTTTTATCCATGCCAGTTTTAGAAAACATATTGTTAAAATTATTAAATTAATTTAATTTCTAATTCAGATCCCGTTGCCAATTTATCCATTCTTAATATTGTTCAGTATATTAGTTAAACTTTAATGGCAGCAATATAAGTTAAGAAGTAAAAATTCTTTGAAATACAATAAATTAATAAATATCAAAAGCAAAAATCAACTATTAATGTGTAACTTTTGTAATTGACGACAGTAAAGTAAATCATATTCATTGTTTAGAAATGATATTTTTATTTTAATTTTAATGAAACTTTTTTGACCAGTAGTTTAAAATTGTTTTCACTAGTTGATAAACAAAGTTGTTGAGAAGTACAATATTTTTTGGTGGTGCTAGGACTCAGATAATTTATTTCAGCTGTAATCAGTTTTGTTCACTTGCATTTAAAAACAAATTTGGTTCTTCAGGAAGATATTACAGCTATTGGCTATCCTCATTTTGTACTTTTTCTTCGTTTGAGCTATTTTGTTCTAAAAGAATTCAAGCTCTTCTATTGTCACATAGAAGTGAATTTTTATAAGTTAGACACCAGATTTTAAAATAAAAAAGATGGCGGCAAATGTGTTAATGTAAAGTGAAAAACAAAGCATACGCTACACTGAAGAAAAATTATCCAACGCGAAGTTTGAAAATAATCCCATTTCTTTTATTCAATTATTTACAGTACAAATATATTTTCTCTTTAAAATAACTAACTCTGTTTTAAAATCATTAAAAAACTAAAAATCAATAAATTTTATTAAAATCTCAGAATTATGGCCTTTGATTGATTTGGTGCTTTCATCTCTGTTTATAAATTCTTGCAATGATGTGGCTCCAAATAGGATAATATTTTATAAAATAAATGTTTTTAGTGCAATTTATTATATTCTTATTTTATTTGTCACCACATTATGAGCATTATATTATGAATATTAAAATGCTGCCGGTGTAAGTATTTTTTTTCCATCATGTCTAACTTTAAATAATCAAACATTTAAACTTGTTAATACCAAATTTTCAGCATTTAAGCTTGCGAAATTTAACATAAGCAAAAATATAAACATATCCATTGAATCTCACCAAATTAACAACTACTGATATCAAACTTCTTTGTTCTCCTAAATGTTGCCAAATCCTCAATGTTACATATACTAGAGTTAAGCCAAAATGTTAAAATCACATACATTTAAAGTTTTTTAAAATTGTTAAAGCATGTTCAATTTTGTTATACACTGTATTTTCAGGTGGTTATCAAAATAAAGGAAATTCGATAAATTTGTAAAGAATCCTTATATTAGTGTATTGTAGGACTCTGTCTTTGGCATATAATACAGCTTGGATTCGCCCAGGAATCAATTAGCACAAAGGTTGAGTGTCGTTTATAGAAATATTCTACCATTCATCATGGAGATATTTTGAAAAATGCTAGTGTTGAATGTCGATTCCATATTGAAAGCTCTAAAACATACCATTATGACTCACTTATATTGAGGTCCCATGACTGCTGGCCTAGGTTGATGTTTAATTTCATTCTCCCATTCATCAACCATGATTGTATAAGTGTTGTCACATGAATCGATGTATTATATTAGAAAACTCTTGACTCCTGTAAGAAACAAAGCTTGCACCATTGGATGGATGTAGTCATCTAAAATTTCTTTATATTTCTCGACAGTGATCCCTTCAGGTTTATGACTTGTCAAATAGAAAAACTTTACATGACTGCCCATTTGATAGATACATCTCCATACTTGACAGTAAGAAAACCATTGCGAGCACTTGTTCGGGTGTTTTCCAAATAAGTACCAGTCCAATTGTTGAGGAAACTTGCAAAGATTTTTTAGACCATATCTCATTTTCTTTCACTTTGTTCATTGATCTAGTTTTGTGAGTATGACACTTCTTTGTGACAATCAGCATTAGCAATTTTGTCAAGCGATTTGGAAATTGCTGCGTTACCTTAAATGTTCTATTCATGAGGGTATCTGCTAATTTTAATCTCTGACATTGTAGAATTTAGATGCTGATTGATCTCTGTGACCATTTTTTGTTGCAGTTGTTTGCTCCTTAGGCTTTGCAACTTGTTACGCTATCTCAGTCTCTTTCATCAAGCTTCTCTTTCCATCCACTATTTTGCTTTGCCTGCTATATGTATACTGTCGTGACTGTACACACTGTACTTTAGAACCGCTTAAAACTTAAGAAGCATTGGTCATGTCTGCTCCAGCCAGATCTCCTACAATTTGTCCCCTTTGAAAAAGAGGTCTGATACTTTCTTCTTTTGAAAGAAATTCAATATTTTTAGAACTTCTATAAAGCTACTGAATACTACCAATGTAAAATATTTATTTAAAAAAAAAAACTGTTAACTTATTTGACTGTTAACTATTTTAATGTGCTTTGTTAACATTAAAAATTTTTTAATGTTAACAAAGCACATTAAAATGTCATTTTTATTTACAGGTGTTTCTGTAAATTTGATAATTACCTATTTATAAATATAAAAATTGCCTCATTGAATGTTTAGTAATTTAAATAATTTTAAAAACTATGAAATTACAATGTTTTTTTTACTGAAAATTCAGATTTGTCTAAAAAATTGTGCGAAAATTGTAACAGTCTTCTATTAGATTTTAAAATTTGAAGTGGCTAGTTAAAAAATAACATTATTTTGATTGCAAAAATTAGGATTTGCTTTTTGGGTTTTTAATTTTAAAAGTTTCCATTCTTTCAATAACTTTTTGAAATTGATATTGTATAAAATATAATTTTTTTAAAACAAATGCTTTATGAAATACAGTAAATTAAGGTTTGTGTTAATTAAATAATTTCTAATGATAATTTTTTAAAACTATAAATTAAAGCAAGCAATTCTATAGATTGATTTTAACAATAACAACTTTTGTAAATTTGTCCGTTTCTTTTTTAATGATTGTTTAGTACTAAAACCTTTTAATCAATTCAGTAGATGTATATTGATGTGATATCTGTTTCTTTCAAAAATAAGTCAAATAATGGTTTTTATAATTCCATAAAATAGTGTTTTAACTCGGAAACTTCTGAACAGAAATTTTTTACATGAAAAGTAAATTAAAACTTTATTGCATTACATATTTTTGAGAAACATTTCTAATTATGATATTTTGAGAATAAAATATTATATATAAATTTTAAAATGAATATTGACATTTTGAAAATTTTATTGTAAGCTATATCATTAGTTTTTTAAGTTTTAAATTAATGATTTAAGTTTTTTACTCCATAAATTCAAAATTATGTTAAAATTTTCATTTTTTTAAGCAATTATTGAAAGAACTAAAAAGGATTCAAGGTGACGAGTAACCATTTTTCTCTTTGTAAAGTGTTAAAGCAATTTCTTTTCTTTCTTTGAATTTGATATATATATATATATATATATATATATATATATATATATATAAGAGAAACCATCTTCAAAAGTAAAGCATTTTAAAAATAGCTACTATAAAAAATAATTAGAACAAGAAATTTAAACTGAATTTTAAACACATATGTATACCTATATGTATATTAGTATTGAAGTTTTTTTACTTAATCATTTTGCACAAGTATTCTGGAAAACACTATTTTTGTCAATATATTCAAATCAAATATCAAAAATTTTATATCTTTAGAGGAATTTTATATATTATACTTTGAAGTATTGAAAAGGTATGAATTACCAGTTATAGCATTAAAATATACAAAATATCAAAAGTTCAATGTGTGAGTCAAGTAATATTCTTGAGTAATTTTCAGTGCTTAAAAATGCTAATTTCTAATATATTTTAATGTCATTTTAAATTTTTCATTCATGACTTAATACGATATGTTAGAATAAAATGTTTTTGTTTAGATCCAAGCTGCTGTTGAGTTATGGGAGATGCATTTTGCTTTTTACAGTTTTCACTGAATATTTGGGAGTTTTCTCTTTTTTCCTTTGTGACATCAATATCTAGAAAAATATTGATGTCACAAAGGAAAAACAGAAAATATGACTTAAATTACAAATTACTCAAATTCCTTACAACAGCCTAAATTTTTTGACACTATTGGATTAAAAATTTAGATTGTGTTGTAATTTTTCAATAGAAAATGTTTTTTTAATGTAATGAACGTTTTGTTTAAATTAAAATAAACATGAAATTTATCAACAGTTATCATATTTTGAATTGTATTGTACTTGTGAAAAGTTATTTCTTAATCTATAGTAATATTAATTGATGCATTAAAACCAATTCCTTTATGCCAGTTTTTTACTTTCTGAAAACTATTTTCAATATAATTATTTAAAAAATTTGTAAACTATAGGTCTATGTAACTATAAAAATGGTTAACTCATTTAAAATTGTTTCATGTTTTGCACTGTTTTTATAGAATAAGAATCCTTTTCCAGTAGTATGATGTTTTGTTGTGACATATTTGAAAATTCATGAAAACTTTTGGTGAAAATTATCTGCAAATTGTTCATTTAATGGGTATTTATTGGAAAAATCATTACATTAAACTTCACATTGCAATGAGAAATACTAATTTCTCCTCCTGAAGCTTAAATCTCTTTATGTCTACAAAATGCTCTTCATGTATATCTTGAGGTTGTAAAAAAGCTTTTAGAATTTGTTTTTCAACTAAAGTTGGTTGATAACTTGTTAAACATTCTGTGCCATTCTAGTTTAAAATTAGAATACCAAATAAAATTTAAAATAAGCTTTCCTGTGAATTATAGATGATTTTACCAAAAAGAAATGAGTTCATCTAAAATAATTGCTATTTTAAAATAAAAAAAAAATATTTAAAATAGCTCCTCAAGATTGTTTGAAACAACTAAACTTGCTGCAGAAATGTGAAAATCATTTCTGATGTAATTTTCAAGCTTCATGACTCTCAAATAATTTTTTATGACTAAAATAGGCCTTGGGTTTGATTCAAATCACTAAGGATCAACAAGAAAAGAGTTAATTTACTACTTGCAGGTTTGTCAAAGGTGGATGCTTAAAAGTTTTTTGGGTTCTTTTCCTTGCATCCTGTGAATATTGCTTACAAAGTTTGAGAACATTTCTAATTTTTATTTTGTAGATATTGTGTAAAACTTACTCTCTTTGTGTTGTTTTATATTAAGAACTTAATTAAAATTCATTTTTATACGTTTATGAAGAAACTCTTGCAAATTTCTCATTTGACTATTTTTTATTCTATCCAAGCCAATTTCATCTCTCTCATTGACATCAGTAAATTTATTACTTTATCTGTGCTCCTTATAATCCAAAATTTTGGCGTCTTCATTTTTATAAAGAATGCTAATTCCAATGATTGAAATACATGCTAAAATAACTATTTGGAAAAATATTTTGATCCAAATATAAATTTTTTACTGACTTAAAAATGTTGATTTCCCAGTAATTTCTTATGATTAAATTTTTATTATAAATTAATCTTATCAGTTGATGAAAGAAGTTTCCATGTCTAAATCAATTTTGAGAAAAACACTTTCACCTCCAAGATTTTTTCTTTTTCTTTTTTTATATATATATTTAAAGTATGCAAAATTTTCTGTAATGTACCATTTTTTACTGAAATACAAATTTTCAATTCAAAATATTAACCCAAGATTATTACATTGTAAAATATGAATAAAAAATATTAAAATAAATGTGTTTTTATTTCATTGCTATTTCCTTTAACTTTAGACTAATGTAACTTCTAAATATTTTCTAAATATAGTATTTTAAATATAGTATTATAATATTTCTAAATGAAGTAACTTCTAAATATAGTATTTTTTATATACATAAAAACATGCAAAGTAAAAGTTTTATATATTAAGCTGTTTTATTTAGATACAGACAATTTTTATTTAAAATAATAAACATGTTTGTGTGTGTTTACATCAATTAAAAGATTTAATGATACTTTCAAGTATGAATTATGAACTTTATTTTCTAAACAAAAAAAAAAAAAAAAAAAAGAAAGTTGAAATCTTTTAAGCAGTGGTTTTTATCTAGAATTATTATTAAATCTGCTAAGGATTTAAATGTCTGCAATGTAGGATCAATTGACATAAAAAGTGTCATTTACATAGTTTTACCATGATAAAAAAAATTATTCAAATTGCGAAATTATTTCTTTATGTACTTAAAAAGGGAAATTCTATCTTGCGTAAGATTGGTATTTAAGATTCTTTTTGCTCTAGAAATTAAGTTATAAGCTTAAAAATTTCTAGTCCTGAATGCTAAATATATGTTTTACAGAATTTTTTTTTCTTTAGTTTGTTGATATTCTAGTATTTTAATTTCTGCTTCCAAAATTTTAATTTCTGCTGTACAGTATATTTTTTTCTTAAGAATTATCATATTAATTTTTATGATCAGAAAACCTATAATGTAATTAAAATGCTTATACACTTTTTTATAATATTGTCTGTTAAGATTAAATTCTTATTTGACTCTTATTTCTTAAAATTTTAAAATGAAACCTTGCAATTCAGTATTTTCTGACAAAGTTCATTTTCATAATGATGTTTCATTCCTTCCTAAAATCTATTTTATTTTAAATCTATAATTTTTTTTCCTTATAAATTATGTAATCTTGTTTATAAATATTTTTTTTAACTGGGAAATGTTTTATTTATTATGGATATTTACATTTTTTTGTTTTAAATGTATGCACAAAATTCTCTAATAATTATATGCTTTCAGGAGATATAAATATTTCTTTATATACAACTCTTGAAATTGTTGCAAATTCATTATTTTGCATAGTTTAGAATGTTTCTGGAATTTTAAGTTAGCTTCTGGAAAATTGAAAATTTCTGAAAATTTTTTTTTATGAAACTTATTTTTTGTTGGAAAATAATACTAGTTTTAATATTTTTATGTAATACTACTAATTTTGTTTTAATTTTGTTTACTAATATTATTTTTTATTATTTATTTTTAAATTTCCAGTAAAATAGAACAAAAATATTTTTTGACATCTCATTAAACATAAGCTAAGATTTGATGAAGAAGGTGAACATGCTTCATCTTGTCAATTTTGGCTTTGCTATAATATCATATTAGCTGAAGGTATTGTCAAATTAGTCAAAGAGTTTCCAATCTAGTTTCTTGAATGTGATTTGCTAATATATATATTTATACATGAATGAGAGATAGTTATAAAGAAAACAATTTATTTTCTTATTGAGATTCACAATTATGATTTGAGGATTTTGTTTGAAAGTAAAATTTGTATATTAGTGATGGAGAGAATCTAAATTGTTACAGCAATTATGTTTAGCATTTCAATGCTATTTAGCATTTTCATTTTACCAATAAGAGAAGTGTATATTTTCTTAGCTTTTATAAAAAATCTTATGAATATTAATTATATAAAAATTTATCAATTTTAAACAACTGATTAAATTTTATTGAAACAATAAGAAATTATTAATTCACAAATAATATACATATTTAATAGCTTTAATCAATAATTATTTTTTATATATGCATTGTGTATACCAAGATCTAGAGCATAGTCTTGCATCCTCTGTACAATCCAAAATTAGAAATGTAATATCTAATCCAAATTTAAAATTTTATTTAATTTATTATTTTTACTTAAATTATATTTTGTAAGTACAGCTACCTAAGATTAATGTCCTTGATTTTTAATGATAGTCTTTTAGGATATTGTTTTGTAATAGATATTTGCCATAACTGTTTTCTGTTTAATGTTACTAGTGCTTAAATTTTAACAAATGTAAGTATTTTGCAACTATATATTGATTTCATTTGTTAATACTCAAATCTTAAAATTAATTTCAATTAATTTTTGAAGTTTAACATAAAAATTATAATTGAATTGAAAAACAAATTCATATTAAATATTAATTACTGAAAAAGTTGAATAAAATAAAACTTTATTATTTGTGTGTACTTTGGAATAGTTAGTATATGTCATCTGTATAAGGTCAATTAAAATATGAAAATAATATTTATCTAAACCTTCCCTGACTAATACTAAATTTGAGTTGTCACCTTGGTCTGTCATTTAATCTTAACAGGTGACATAAAGTTTCAATATAACTTAATGTGTTAAAAATTTGTTTTAAATGATTTCCATTAAGTGCTGTTTGTTGTTTATTAGCAAATTAATCCTCTTCACTAAATGATTGTAATTTTGTAGTGTAATAAAATAATGTATTGAAAGGATTCTTTTATTTTTGATTTTCTATTATATATAGAGACTTTTAATATAAAGTCTTTCAAATAAGCAGATATTAAAATCTTTAATTGTGTTTCTTTAACCTGTTACAATTGATAATTGTTTTTATTTATTTTTAATTTTTATCAATATGTATTTTTTAATTATTGGTTAATTGTGAAAAGTATGTTTAGTTATTTTGTGTGCTCTTATATGTATAAATGATTTATAATGATTATAATTTATTTCTCTATTTTGAAATAATTAAGTTAAATTTAAAAAAAAACAATAGAAATAATTTCAGTTGTTTTCAATCTAAGAATGTCTATTTATTTTATTTTATATTTAATAAGTTTCTGCCATTATAGTTTAATCTTATTTTAAATTTGGTTCCTTTTTATTTTTCTATTTAGAAATCGAACTGGATCTGTGACTATTTGGAACGCAAAATCGTGTGTCAAGTCTCTTAAATATATCACTAGGATTGCTGTGCGGAAGTTAGTACGAGCAGATGATGTCACCAAACTTTTCATTCCCAAATGTGTAGCCAATTATTTATTATATGAAGAATGGGAATAATAAAATAACTAGTCAGGCATTGTTGAGTGGTTTTGATGCAACTGCTTCCAAGTTGCACAAGTAAACTTCACAATGCTCTTCTCATCTGTGTTCAAGCCCAAATTTCAGTATTGTAAAAAATTGGTCCAACTTGTGAATTAGCAAAGTCATAAAAAAATTTTGTGTTTTCATTTGTTTGCCCGTGGCTACTAAAATTACTGTAAATATTAATAAAACAGTATTTTTTATTTGACTACTTGAATTTCTGCTTGCAATAATTCAAAGTTTTGTAATAAATTAAAAAAAGTTTTTCTGTCCTTGTAATGTGAAATTGTATATTGATAGTCTTAAATTTTGAAACTTCTTAATTCATTTTTCAAACTTTCAAAGTCGAATGCTACAATGCAAAATATTTAATTCTCCGTAATGACATATTCCTTATTTTAATTTGATCTTAGAACTATTTTGTTTTTTGATATTATATTTTATATGTATATTCTAGTAATTTAAATGTGAAGAATTTATATTCACAAGTTTTCTGACAATTTTTGTTAAGTTATTGTTAAAAATATCTAATATTGATAAAACTAGAAACTTAATTAAACTAAGTTATTTGTAAGAAAAGCTCTAATTATTTACTTTACTAAAATAAAATGAAAAATTAATAATAGACGATTTAAAAAGTTATTCAACTTTTTTTTTAATCGTTTTTATTAGCGTTTTATTTTATTATTTTGTCATTATTTATATTATACTTATAATATAACTCAGGCATTTATTCAAAAGTTATCTCAAAATTAGAAAACATATTAAGTTTAAAATTTGATAAAGCAAATGGAACATTTTTTGATATTTACATATTATCCTGTTGACCAATAAATTGTCAAAAAAAAAAAAAAAAAAAAAAAAAATCAGATATCCAAGCCAAATTTAACCATAAATAGCAAAATTTAAATACTGTAATTTTAATGAAAAACTGAATATTAAAAAAAAATGTTCTTTTCTCATTATATGGCACTTTTACGGAATTAGTCGACAGTATAATAGGCTAGCACTCATTTATTTTAAAATTTATATAATTTTAATGAGAATAAAAATTGATCAAAATGAAATATTTTAAGAATTTTCTTTTCAATTGAAGTAATTTGATTGCACTAGATATAAAATTGTATTTTTTTTTTTACTTGATGAAATGCAAAACTTATGCATTCATTTGAAATTCCTCGATGACATTTGTTTTAACATTTTAATGTAATTTTGTGTTTAAAAGAACCATATAAATTTTATTTAATGCTTATAAATTTTTATTATAGTAGGCTTAATAAAAATATTTTTTATTTTCTCTTTCGATCACTCTTGATGAATACTTTAAACAATTTCAATTTATTTGTGTGGTAAATGTTGGTTAAATTGTAGCCTTTTTGTATTTCTGTGACGATTTTCATAAATTTTATTCATAGTTAAGTACTAAATATTTAGTCTTCCATTAGCTAAAAATTTGCCATGGAACTACTGAAAAAATTGTATTAAATAATCTTTGATTTTTTAAGTAAGTCATCGTAAATATTCAATCAGAATTATTTGTTAAAATATTTCTTGTGTTCATTTTGTAAAAACAATATTTTTTTTACTAAGGTTTATTTGTAAGTTATAATTTGATCTGTTATGTATTTGTTTTTGTAATTGAGTTTTAAATTATGATTTTTTTTATCTTGTGTCAAATATACTTAATATTTTAAAAATAAAACTTTTTTTTAATAACTTCCTGTTATCATTTTATAATTATTTTTTTTTCACAGAACATTCAATCATAAAGGAATAAAAAAAAAATGGGGATTTTTTCTTTCACTTATAATAAAATAATTACATGGTATTAGAAAAAAGAAAATATTAACTTTAAATAGTTAATTATTTTTGATTATAATGAAAATATTGTTTTGTTGAATTGGACTTTTTAACATAATTCTCCCTTGACAAATCTCACAGTCTCAGATCAATTGATAACTTATATTATGAAAATCATTAAGTACATAATTGGGTGTATTTTTTTCTTTTTATTGAAAATACTTAAGTTTGTTTTTGTTAGTAATAAAATAAAAGTACTTTTTTTATACCCTCATCTGATTTGAGGAAATTTATTCTCTATCAGCTCTGCAAAAAATCAATCCTGTTAATGATTTGTATGCACATTAATTTTCTTATTTCATAATTTCTGCAGAAAAGGAATTCTTGATGCCATCTAGCCTCATTGATTTAGTCTAGATTAAATTTCCTTTCACTTAATTTTAAATATCCATAAAAATATCACTCTTTTTAAATCGTTATAAAACAATGAACAGGATCTGTACCATTTCTCTTTGTGAAACGTTGCCTTTTCAACAGTAATGCATGTCTAAGCGTTTTTAGTGGTTAGTATTGACTTCATAGTGATATTTTTAATTCCCATTTATAAACTAAAATTTTGAAAAATTCTTTTTGCTAGCTTTCTTTTCTGACAAATAGTTTTTTTTTTTTTTTAATATAACGCGGGAGGTTTTGATTCACACTTAAACAATAAAGCTACACATGTAGACATTTCAGAAATTTGAGAACACATTTCATAGGAAAGAATCGTGGTGTCGATTCCGACTCTTCTCCCCCCCCCCTCGAATGTTAGAACACGAAAAGGAAGAAAACATTAAACGCTTGACGTCTGTTGATCTGAAGTTGGTTTTGTTTCATTTAAACTATTTATGTTTTGTTAATTGAAGATTTTATAGAGAGGGATGCTGAGTTGGTTCCGTTGAAAATTTGTCGCAGTTGAAGAAACGAGCGTGTTAATCCGTCGAAGTAAAAAAGTTCTAAAAGTCGGCAAAAAGTACTAAATGATAAAAATGTCTGAAAAATATGGAATTCCATAAAATGGCTTCTTAACAATTGAAAAAAAAAAAGTCTTAGAAAAAGAAAAGTCGAAGTGTTCGCAGTCGAAAATATTGAGAAGCAAGGCATCGTAACTGGTATTGAAAGTGGAATTGCGAATAAAATTTTGGAAGTTGAATAGAAAGAAGAGGAGCAATGAAATCACTACTTTCGGAGTACGATCCAAAGGATGTTTTCAACTCTAACGAGTCAGATTTGTTTTTAAGATCATACCGGAAAGAATACTCAGTTTCAAACGCGATGAATGTAATGAGGATAAATAAGCAAAAAAAATTTAAGTGTTGCTAGTCGCCAACATGAATGGAACAGGAAATTTGTCTCTGCTTTTCATCGGAAAATAAGTTTAAATGTTTCAAAAACTTCATACTGCATATCATGCTAACATGAGAGCTTGGACGACTGAGAACATTTACGAAAATTAACAGAGAGACTTAAATCGACATTTTTTATCTGAAAATGATAAAATTCTAATTGTGGATAGCTAAACACTGCTCACACTAAAATTCCGGATTTTGAATAGATTAGTATATGGAGAGTTTCTGCCGCCTAATTTAACTTCTGTCTTGCAACCCATGGATCAGGGCACAATCAATAGCTTCAGTGCAAACATCCTAGAGTACTTTTAAAACAGTGATTATAGGCTTGGAGTTTGAGCAACCTTGTGAAATTGACCTAAGCATTTGTCAATCAATGCTTGGAAGGATTTTGATGGACAGACGATATTAACATGCAGATTTTATTAAAGAAATTATAGCTGAAGAAAGCCATTGATGACATAAGCGAAGGTGAGTCAGTTGCACATGCATGAATTCCAATAAAAAAATTCCTTTGTTGCCTACACACATGATATGCACTGAAAAAATATCGGATAATGAAGTTATTGATAACATAAGGAGAACGAAAAAGATCTTTCAGATTTTGAACAAGTAAAAGATATAGTGCAAAGACAAGCAGTTAAATGGTTAACAGGAGAAAAATACTTTTTGTGGAAAAAAAAAAAAAAAAAAAAAATGCTTTGATACATTGAAAAAATGTAAAAGTTTAGTTTTTAAATAGAAGATGATGAATGATTACTTAGCCTGATTTTCCATCAATAAGATGAAAGTAAGTATTGTTTTTATAAGTATGATTATTTTGCATATCTCTTATAAGTGCATTCAAAATAATTTTTTTCGTATAGTACTTTATTTATAAAGGAAAAAAGCAACTTAATAAACACAAAAAGATTGGATCTTAATAATCTAATATACTCTGACTTTCAACTTAATGAACTGTTTTATTGGCCCCTATGAGTTGTGTGGCTGTGTAGTAAAAGTGAGCATCTACTATAATTTGTTTTTAATAATTTGTCTTCAAATCTGCTACTTTGATTAAGTAAAAGAAGATCAATATTATTCGTATGATTTCGTGTTGATGAGGCTGAGGTGATCCAGGAATAAAGATTAATTTTTATTTTAAATATTCACATAGTACTTTTCATATCGCAATGACTAATTATTACCGCTTGAAGCTTTTAAACAGGCTGAAAAGCTATGTAAGACTTTTTAAGATCCATTCTACCCTTTAACTTCAGCTATATTATCAAAAGCGCTCTCTTTCTATATTAAATTAATCAGGCCCTATTGAACAAAACCAACTGCTAGAAAAGAATTCTAACTCGTTAAAAGAACGAAATAAGGAGAAAAGTGGTTTGATAAAGTTGTGTATGTTGTCATCGTCGATTTAACAGAAAAAAATCTTGTAGATATTAATATCAAAAGTAGAAATACTCAAATATGCATTTGTTTTTCGTAATTTCCTATACTGACGTCATAAAACAATTTGAGGGGGGAAAAATTAACTAGTTATAATATTCTTTTGAGATATTCAAACTTTTCCCCGTCAGTTTCAGTGTATGTTTGGATTTGAATGTCACTTTGGAGCAAAGAGTGTAACACATTAGCACTATCGTCTTTAATACATTCTTCAAAAAAAAAAAAAAAAAAACTTGTCGTGGGGTCGTATACAAATTTGCTGCATGTGTCCTCGCAGGGAAAAGTTCAGTGGAGTCGGACTCGTGGGGATCAAATTTCAACACTGCCGTACCTATTTGATTTCCGAATTCCTTGATGAGGTACTGTTTCACTGTAGGTGTGTCTTGTGAACAAGTACGCAATCATAGGGAAACCATATATTCCTAAGATTGAACTGTGAAAAGTTTTTCACAAAATCAAGTGTTTTGTTTTGTAGCAATATATACTGTATTCGCTAACGTGCAATCGTAAAATATTGATCTGATTATCTTGTTATTGTAATTGTGTACACCTAACGTCAGTAGTAAACTGCATTTAATGTTTAACGTCTATAAAATATTCATAAATGACAATAACACAAAACAATTAATCAAACTAGAATTCAGACATGTAAGACATTTGAGCTAATATTTACAGTATTTTCATTTTTTTTTAAAACATTCTCGAAGCTTAAATTCCATAGTAGGGAAATATATTAAAATATATAAATATGGAATTTACAGGAAATAAAACATTTTCTCATGAATTCGACGAATATTTTAAAATTTTCATTTCTTTCACTCATTTCAGCATTCTTTCAAAATTTAAAAAAACTATAGTTCACACCTTGATTTAGTCGTAGGATTCCGAGCTTCACGTCCCAGAATTTCCCAGATTTGATACTAGCCATTGTTAAACATCAAGAAATATGTTTCTACTTCTGCGCACATTGACATAAATGCCAAAGAATTTTCTGAGTGTTTTTTTTTTTTTTTCCCACTTCTAACATGTAAAGGCATTGTTCACTATGAAAGAATATATAAATAAAAGTGCTTAGAACTAATATGCAATGAATGTTAAAATAATCATGCAAGAAGCTTCAGCTGTTAGACTTTACTAAATAGTGTCAAAGAAAAAGTGAATAAAATTATTTATTGTTTTAACGTAAATATAATTTGTGATCGCATAATTATTTGTACTGGACATGAATAAAAGTAAAAGCATTAAAATATGAAACTAGAAATGATTTAAAAAATATTAAAATATTTTCCTTCATCAAATTTCAGTGATAAGTCTTACATTCCCCCCCCCCCATCTTATATTAAAGAAATTAGTCTGTGTGCAATTAAATGACTGTTGAAGGACAAACTTCGAAGAAATGAGTTTTTAATATTTGTAAATGAATGATTTTATTATTTTTTTTAAATATTTGTTAATGATTGTAAACGCTTCTCACAGGTTGGATATTTGAAAACTTTTATGGTTTTCTTCCCTTAATGTAAATATGATTCATTATCAGTAAAGTCATTCTGGAAAAGGTTATATATGATTTAAAGGCCTTTTGTACAGTCTTTAGCCTTAATATCTGCTATTTTTTGTTGTAATAATTTAATAGCTCAGCAGTAAGGTATACTATGTTTAATGGCTAAGTTCTACTTAAAGGTAAGACTTGGAATGGAAAAAGAGATTCCAGGTCCTATCTACATTTAATTATGTGAAATAGATATCGTGTTTCAACTTTCTGCATGCATGTCTGGTTTTCAAAAGAAACCCAGTCAAACAATAACTCTCGTAAATGTAACCTGAACTTCAAACCATTTGAATGCAAACCAGAGATTGCTTAATTTTAAAGAAATTTCTACATTTAACTAATATTGATTGTCACATAGATTTATTTGTAAACATTCGAACATCAGAGATTTTAGTATATAAATTATATCGGTATAAAATTGTTAAGTCTATAAATTTATCAAGAAAATTTCTGTTTTAATTGTGGCTAGCTGAAACTGTTTGGGAAATCTATTAATAATCTATGTCACTTATGTTAATAGTTAGAATCTTGATTGTTTAGTTTTGCTCTGCCTCCAAATTTAAAGAACTAGGAAATATTTAAACTGACATGCAGTAAATAATTGTAAGTAATCATATCCTTCGTCAAGAAATAAAAGCTATCATAATGTACTTTAAATGAAAAGTGATTTGTTTGTAAGTATCGGGAAGAAGGATATTTAAATGTAAGGAGCGTCACTCGGAAATTTCTCATCAGCATCGCTATTTAGACAGAAGTAAAGGCAAAAGATCTTTAAATGAAGTTTTGCCATTTTATAGACGCAAGTCATTTCAATGTCACAAACTATTTAAACTTGTGTTCACTGTGACCAGGTAAAAGCGTTCTTTGGAGGTTAAAGTCCGAGGTTAGAGTCCAGCCACAGCTGAATAACAAGAGATAATACTGCGTTTCTGTCTTCTGCATGCACGTTTGTTAAAGTGGGTATTTGGGAGTTTTCCAGGTTCTTTTGCGACTTGTGAATATAGCCCATGATTTATAAGAACATCTTCCCGAAATGCAATTTAAGCTGTGGATATTAAAATACCTTATACGAGGGTTACTCTGAAATTTCAGAGATACGCGCAGACGAGAATTTACAAAATAAAAATAACGGTTTAATTTTGAAATACAAAATATTTTAACCCTGAAGACGATTTTTTACTGACTTACTTCAACTTGTTTAGCGTAGAATATATTTTAAACAGAAGAGAAAATGGAGTTGACGCGAGAACATTTTCACGCTATGATTTTCTACGACTTTAAATCAGGATTAAATCAAGAAGAATGCGTTAAATGGTTGCACTTAGCATTTGGTGATGAATCTCCAGCTCGTGCTACTGTATTCAGATGGTTTAGAGAATTTAGAAGAGGTCGCAATTTTCTTCAGGATGAAGAACACACAGGAAGGTCGCCGTCGGCAGTAATTCCGGATAATGTGTCTGCCATACGAAAAATGTTAATGGATGATAATCGCTGTACCTATCAAATGATACAGAAGGAACTTTACATTGGATCTGCAGTCATACACAAAATCATTCATGAAGAATTACATAGGAAAAAAGTAGTTTGCCGTTGGGTTCCCCATAATCTAACTGAGCACCAAAAAGAGGAGCGTGTAAGAATCAGTAAAGAAACTCTTAAATTGCTAAATGATGATGGTCACCGCATCATTTCTAAAATTGTAACAGGTGATGAAACGTACATACCGTTTTTCGACGTTCCAACACATCAAGAAAGCAAAGTATGGGTCTTTGGAAGTGATCCCACGCCGACCATGGTGAAAATACAACGACAATGGTGAAAAAAGTGATATATGCCGTTTTCTTCAGAAGTACGGGATTGGTCAAAGCCATCAAGTTGTAGACAGAAAACAGTAACAGCAAACTGGTATACCACTAAATGTCTTCTAAAAATTTTACAAGAACTAAATATTAGGGGACTAATGCTTCACAGTGACAATGCATCTTCACTCACAGCCGGAATGACAGTTGAGTCTCTTAAACAAAAACAAATTAAAGTGATATAACATCCACCGTATTCACCTGATCGATCTATGTGCGACTTTTGGTTATTCTTTAATCTAAAAAAGAGCTTGCGTGGACGTCGTTTTCATTCAGAAGAAGATATTGATGTGGCTATAAATGCATTTTTTCATCTATTCCAAGAAATGAATGGCTTGAGCCATTTAATCTGTGGAAAATGCGTCTACAAAAGTGCATTGATGCTGGAGGAGACTACTTTGAACACACCAAAAATTTTGTAAGTATAACTTTAAAAACCTAGTTGTATCTCAAAAATTTCAGAGTAACCCTCGTAATAACCTTTAACTGTTTTTGAACGACCTTAAAGCAATTTGTACTTATATTAATATGGAAAAATATAAAGACATCACTTTCCTTTATTTATCAAAAGATACGGCTTAGTGATTCTGACATCTCTCGAATTATAACCTTTTTAACTATTTCTGATGATATTGGGTTGTTCAGAAAATAATTTCGTTTTTCCCTACTGGATCAATTTTTTGCTATTAAAAACCAACCATTTTAAGAGTGTGGAATCACGCTATTACTAGAAAGAGGGCAAAAGTATTTATATTAGAAATGACAATGTAAAATTCAGTTAAATATTCATTCGTTATATGCTTTTCATTTTATAAAAAACGAACTAACTTTCCGAACAACCTAATACTTAACTTAACCAAACTGAATTTCTTTCAACAAATTACTGCTATCAGTTTATTTTATTTTACTTTTTTTTATACAAGCCATTTTTCAAGATATCTTTGAAGGAATCTTCATGGATGGTAAACACAAATCAATTATACTTTTATTATTAAAGGGGTTTCTGTAAAATAAAGTTGTGTGTGTATGAGATAGATTAGTCAGCATACTCGTCTGATTCTAATACAGTATTCATTTTTGAAGCAATTTTGTGTGTGTGCTTCGTTTTATACGAAGATCGATCTATTTATTTTTATATTAGTATTTATTTTTTTATTCTGCATTCTCAGAAAATTTCGTGAAAATACCGGGTAAAATCATTTACTAATCTATCAAGTATTGCAAGCCAGCATGAGCATTTTTTTTTATTGAGCAAACTTATTCCTTTTTCAAATTTCATTTTTTTTTGTAACTGCAACTTTGTGATACGACAGATATATTTTGTTAAAAATAATTTTTATATTTAATCAATACCAGTAATATAGAGCAATATCACAAGCTTATAAACTTTACAAATTACGCGATGACATATAATTCGATGACGATAATTTTGATAAGCATGTTTTCTCAGAAAAAGAGATAAATACAACAATTCTCATATGAATTTAACTTTATTTTATCATAATTAAGAATTTGTTCACAATGCATCATTTAAGCTATAATCGAATTTATATTCAGATATCAACGAAAATGAAGAAATACATGTGTCTAAGAATATGGACTTCAATCCAATGAAACTAAATATTCTAAGTTTAAATGCAACGCCGTTTTATTCAGATATTATTATATCATTTATTGCCTGAAAAGAGTTAGTCATCATCATCATCATCATGTTCTGATTTTATTAATCCTAAATTTCTGGCCACATTCTTACATTTGATGATTACTTCTTCTTGAACAAGATTAAAGGACATGGCTATAATGGCGAGTCCCATGATGAGGTAAAGACAGCAAATGATAAGTTTCGCTTGACCACTTTGGGCATCAAATATATCAGATCCAGGTACTAAGTCTCCAAAACCGATAGTACTGAGGGTAATGAAACAGAAGTAAGCGCCGTTCAGGAATGTCCAATTTTCCCAGAGAGAGAAAAGCACAGCACCACCACAAATGTAACCAGTGACGAGCAGCAAAACCATGTGCATGGGCACCCGTTGATCATCTCCACTTATAGAATCCCTGTAGACGTGTTCGATCACTACTGGATTTGGTTCAGGTACCACAACCACACTAGTGTTGTTAGAGAGTGTTGACTTCGCTGGAGATGAAGATAAATGGGATACGTTGTCTCCTATTGGCGTTTTCTCTTCACCATTGCATAGATCCAAAGCGGATACTTCTGTTACTTTCGCTTCGGCCATTTTCCCAACAGGACCTAAAAGAAAAATATATGGTAAAAACTAAATGTTAATAGTTCAATTATATAATTCCCTATTTTACCGACTTGAAATAAAATCGACAAATGGTAAAACTGACCTTAAATAAATTATTCCCAATAGCAGTATTTCATCCTTTAAAAAAATTTAAACTGTGTAAAAATGCTTATCCCTATAAAATTTTGTGATACTTAACAGATACTATTTTTAAATTTTGTTTTTATTTGTGTTCCATATGTTATCGCTGATAAATAATAGTTTGATTGGAGATTTGAGTTAGTCATTTCAAATTTAATTAAGCTACAGTACTCATAATTCACATTTGAAAAGTGAAGAAAAAATTTTTTTTTGCTTAGCATTTTATATTAAAGAAATAGATATTTAATATACGTACATATTCGAAACGTATTGTACAACTTATTGTATATCATGTACACACACAATCATTATTTTAGCTGATTCGAAGTAGAACGTACTTAGAAATATCATCGTTAGTACTGAAAAGAAAAAAGTAATGAATGTTCCTGTTCATATTCAAAGACTGACATATCCTGAAAGTGCTTATAAATTTTATTATGATAAGAATTAATAAAATTTATAAGTACTAAATTTTATCACTAATTCTTTCGCTTGTATAATTTGAAATTTATCTTAGAAATGGAAGTCGAGGTACTGACTTTGACTATTGCATAAAAATATGAAAGAAACTTTGGAGAGATTTATTAGGTTGTTCGAAAAGTTATTTCGTTTTTTTATAAAAAGGGAAAACGTATAGCGAATGAAAATTCAATTGAATTATATATTGTCAATTCTAGTGCAACAACTGTTGCCCTCTTTTTGGTAGTACTATAAATCCACACTCTTAAAATGGTTGGTTTTTTACAATAAAAAAACTGATCCAAGTGCGAAAAATGAAATAACTTTCCGAACAACCCAGTATTTTAGACAATTCTAATTGTAAAATATATTTTCAACCATTCCTGATTGTTCTGAGTGAAAATCTAGTGCGATATAAATATGTAAATAAAGATGCAAAGTATTTCATATAATATATCTTAACAATATTATAATTATATGTGTGAATAATTAATAGGCATTACATTAAAGCTGATTTGCATTTTTGCACTTATGTTGTACTAAAAACCATAAATAGGCTATTAGAGCAATAGTTTGAAAATAAAATAAATGTACATTTTAGGTAAACATAACTGTTAAGTGTCACATTGTTCATTTGACAATATAGACAATGTGGTAAAAAATTAAACTAAACCGACTATAGAAATATTAGTTCTATATTCATAATTAGACTGTCTTTTATCATGAGAAGGCCTTATTCTTAATTATTATGTTTTTATTAAAACATTTTAATTTACTTCTTGGTGCGTCATTATTATTTCTTTATATACAGGGTGATTCTAAATTGTTTTTACAACTTAAGAGAGGTGATAGTACCCATCCAGACAAGCAATAGTTACATAAGGTCACATTCCACTCTGACAAGCAGAAAAGAAGAATTCTCACCCGAACTTACAACAGTGTTGGGTAAGCAAATAAATAATACCAAAATTTTCGCAATTATTGGTATAATGTTTAGTGAACACCGCACAGCAAATGCTCAAAAGGCCGACCACGCGTGCCATTGCATAATTGATACCTGCGAAAGAACGACTGGCTCACAGTCTCCAAGATTCCAGGTGTTTTAATTTTGTCCGTGGCAAAAATGATTCTATAGGCCCCAAGATCTTCAGCTGAATTCACAGGTGCCTCATGCACTAAAGATTTCACGAGCCCCCCTGAAGAAAGAGTCCATTAGGCTGAGGTCCAGTGAATGATGAAACCAAGCCACATATCTGCTACGTCCAATCCATTGTGCGGAATATGCAACATTCAAGAAGTTACGGAAATACCCATTTTGTAAGCTACCGCTCGCATACTTTTGGAAGGAGCTACTTTAAATCTAGTCAAAACTCATTCTTCCATTTCTGGAGTTCGTGCATTTCGTGAACGTCCTGCATAGCTGTTTGGAATGGCGAACGAACCCCTTTCTCGCAGTCGGTGATCAACACTGGTAAAGGTAGAATGACTTGGAATATATGACGAGTTGGAAACAGCTGTTCGTACAAAAATCGTGATTGGAGTCCATTTCTTTTTGCTTCTTTGTATATGAGGTACATATCAGTCAGTTCTTCGTACGTGTACACCGCCACAGCATTCACGAAAATTTCCTGATGATGTTAGCCAGATAATACTTGAAGTGATGATTTTCTGCCGTTTTTAAAGAATAATGTCTGCTCTGATTGGCTTTCTTCGATAACCAATAAAACAAAAAGGCTTCTTGTCTGTGGAAATTTGCATACGGTAAATTCGTGATAGATACTTGACGTGTTTCTACTTACCTCTTTTCTGCCTTTCAGAGTGAAATGCGACTCTATGTTCCTATGTAATTATTGCTTGTCTGGAAGGGTACATTACCCCTCTTAAGTTGTGAAAACAATTTTGAATCACCCTTTATAAATCTTTAAAGACAGTTGTTTTTAAAATCTTAATTTATTGGTTATATTTTTTCATTGAAAAAAATAATGTTGTTATTTGATAATTTCATCCTTAGAACCCGAGAAAGAAATGGTGAAAGACTCTAAATAAGTGATTTGCATGAGTGTTATATATTTTATCTCTCAGATTATTGTTGCGAAAAAAATATTTGTGACCTATTTGTTGCCGTTGACAAAGATATTATCAAAAATATTTATACAATATTTTAAATCCATAGAAACATTTTCCCATTGTTAATGTGTAAGTTGTAATATAAAATATCCTTGGTTCAGATTATATTGATAGAATTGCGTGTATCAAAATATTATGCGATATATTAATATAGATACCAAAAGGTAGAAAAATTTTATGAAAATTATAAATTTTATACGCGATACATTGTCTAAATACGAAATATATTTTGCTCAACTGGTATTAATAACACGAGATATATGTTTGAATTTATCAATGAAGCACTTAGATTAATCCTGGTCCTAAACATTTTCATACGCAAACAATCTTGGATATTCTTTCGTTTGTTTGCAGAGTTAATCTTGAAGCTCATTAAACTGAAATATAAATGTATTGAAAAAAAATATTATATTGAAACTTTTATAAAATAGAGTGCATATACGAGACACACACTACTTATTTTATATATAATAGTGAAATTCATGTGGACATATGAAAGATTCATTAGTTATCTTCATCTGTGTTTTGTTGATTATCAAATCCCTAAAAATTTCATTTGTGGGCTTCTATTTACAGACTTTCACATCTCCATGTAAAAACATTCTGGAAAGTTTTCACTATGTTTCAATAATGTATACGATAAACTTATTAAAAGAAATGCCTGATTAAAACTGAACCCACAATCATTAGAGATTCAAACATCCAAAACAATTATCATAAAATAACTGTTTAGTGGAAGATTAGTGTAGGACTTCACTACTCAACTTTCATTATTCACAAGTTTAGCATTTTCAAAATTTGGGAATCTTCTCTAAGCACTTTTAAATTTCATGGTAAAAAACTGAATAAACGCATCATAAAATAAATAAATAAATAAATAAATAAATAAAAAAAAAACGTGTAAGAGTCTCAGAAAAATCTGAGAATATTTGATTTAATGCACACATAGTATCCATGGTTGATCAAAAACCATAGTTTGAGAATTAACCCCTTGACTGACGAATTAAATGGAATTTGATGCGACAAAAAAAAAACTATTTAATTTCGCTTAATTGAACTACACCATCAATTTACACCATCATCCCCACTTTCATATAATGCATCCGGCTTATACATGTTACGGGGATTATTTATAATCTTTACTAAACTCAAATATTGGCTAGTATAACATTCACCGTGCGAGACTTCTGCTAAACTGAACTCTTACTTTCAGTGTGCTTTTTTAAATGAGAATCGTCGAACGAGTGAAGCAACTATGTAATCTAATTGTAACTTGCACGGCGTCCCCCGAAAGAAACGCTTGACGAGTCTGACTCGTCAAAGTCTGTGATGGCCCAGGAAATCAATGACGAGTCAGACTCGTCAAAGTCAGTCAAGGGGTTAATATATAGAATGAAATTTATTTAAGAATTTAAATACACATGTGATAATATTAAGCATTTTAATGTTGAAATAAAAAATGGATCAGAATTGTTTGAGTAATGCTTGCAATAAACTACTTTTATATGAATCATCTACTTTATTTATATGAATTTTAGGCATTCATTCGTTTTTTTTTTCAAGTGATATACATTGTTTGAAATATTATTTAATTTTCGAAGTTTTTGTAATATTTCATCTATCATTCCTTCTTCGAAGACTTCATTTTCTCTTGTGTAATTTGTTAGGAGTAAAAAGGAAGCATCTCTATAAATGGGTGTAAATATTTGATTGTAAAAATGGCGTGTAGGATGTCCTGCAAAAATATCCCATAAGAAAAAGCGAAATCTACTCAAATCAAACGAGATAAAAAATAATAACAAAAGTTGAGAAAAGAGATACATTCTCCATCAACCAAAATTTATTTGTCGTGATTCTGATGATATACGATATACATACCACCAAAATCTGTAAAAATATCATTCATAATGCATTAAAGACAAATACTCAATTGTAAATCATACAAATAGTCACAATCTTTCTTAGGTAAGCGTACATTAGCTTTCTGATGATATACAATATGCATACCACCAAAATCTGTAAAAATACCATTCATAATGCATTAAAGACAAGTACTCAATTGTAAATCATGCATATAGTCGCAACCTTTCTTAGGTAAGCGTACACTAGCTTTCTTTATAAGTTTTGCAGTTTAGAAATTATGCAAAATGCTTGAACATCAGATATGTCATTTAACTTCAATTATTGCAACTATCCTGCTATAATTAGAGATATTTACACCAAAATAAATAAAATATTTACACCAGAATCGAAATATTTTGAGTTTTAATATAATCGAAAATCATTACTGAAAATTGGGAATAATTGCTGAAAAAGTTGGTTTCAATTTAAAAGATAGTTGCTGATCAAAGTTAAATGCACCTACAGTTGCACAGTCCAAAACATATTAATAAAAATATGGGTTTTATATTAATATGATACAATACACAAAGAATGCATACAGAACTTAGGCAGTCTATACTGTAAAGATATACACAAATCATTAAATTGCAGGGAAATATAATAAAATAGCTTGACAGTATAAGAAGTTCTTTATTTTCAGGTAATAATTTTTTATCCTCTATTGTAGTGTAATAGATTTTTATTATAATTATAAACTGGCACGAGTTTTGTATAATATTTTGCATATAATCCCATTTCAGTCTTGGAATAAATAATAATTGAAATTTTAAAAGAATGTCAGAATCTAATTTCAATTTTTTAAAATTTTATTTTAATGAAGGTACATCTATTTCCTTTAGTATGATGTATAACAGGATAATATGTATTATGATAATGTATTCCATCTGTAATGCTTTTGCATATAGCTTAAATAACTTACATGATGTTTTGATGGTACCTTATCTGTATTTTATTACCTCTCTTGACCTATATATTTAAAAATAAACTTTTATACAAGGAAAAGCTCATATTCGTAAAATCTTTGGCTTTTGGATTGACTTCATATTGTTGACATTCTACTAAAACTTAAGGATCAGCATTCCAAAGTATGTATTTTGGAATGCAGATCCCTTAAAGAAATCTAGTTTTCATTTTGTTTGTCAGAAATCTTTTTCATTTGAATTTTCACACCTTATAAAACATTGGTTTAAAACATTAATGAATATCTATTTTTTTTTGCAATTATGAAGGCTAAACTCTAAAATATTATAATGATAGTTCAAAGAAAAATTGGCTAAAAATACCAAAAGTATAAAAGCACTTGCAATCAAAAGAATATTTATAATGTTATATTTTCTTGTTATTTGACTAAGGCAAAGCAAAAATAAAACACAAATTCTCTTACTTTTCGTTTGATCCACTTGCTTGTGCACAGATTGTGCATGGGTTCTTCTTGGTTTCCGAAACATAAAGCACAAATGAGAGTAGGTGAACTTGAATGATCTCGCTAAGAGATGGCCAATGTTTGTGAGACATAGCAGCATAAGAGGAATTCCCAAAAGAGCATAAAATATTGTTACCACTTTTCCAATATCTGTTTTTGGTGCAATATTGCCATAACCTGTAAATATAGAACAAATAAATTTGAACATCGGAAGTTATGGGTCATATAAAATAACGGGAAAATATGAAAATTATTGGCATTAGAGAGAATTTCTGGTCATATAAATTAGGATGAAAATCTTACGCTATATAAAAGGTTCTGTTATAAATTATCACTTAATTTGGTGATAATGCATTAAGTGAACGTGCATACACATCAGTGCGGGAAAAATAATTTTTACTCTTGCAATAATTAATATTAATTATTCTCAAAGCAATTAGATCCATATCTCACAATTCTAGATGTATAAAAGGAACATAAAAGAATACAGGAAAAGTTATGATTCACGTAATATCAATAAATAATTGCACTCCTGATTGCTTAAGAAATCTATTAAGAATTAAATAAGCAAAATTCTACAGTGAAGTGTTTGAAGTGTTCTAATTTTATTTCTATAAAGGAATTTGTGTAAAAGCAATTTAAAATTCCCGCTAGCCTACAATTCATAATAAAAATTTAAAATCAAAAATATTTTTAACGGTATTAAATTTTCCGAATGAAATTAAATAGTCCTATAAGGATTCTACATTTAATTTTGTGTGTAAAATTATAATTTCTGCGGAATAATATATCGTCACACATTTCATTGCTCAAGAAAACCAACAAAAAATTTTTTTTCTCTTTTGTAAATTAGGTTATTTAATATACGAAGGTAAAAGGCAACAAAAATGATTACAGACTTAGTAAAAAAACGACGTTATTACCGCATTCCTTATGGTATTATTAAAGTATATATATAGAAATAAAAGTAAAAAAAAAAATTGATAATAACCAAAATGCTTTCTTTCGTCTTAAAAAAAAATGGAAATTTAATGCACTAGATTGGTGGAAACATTTTTCTCTTTAAAGAAATAACTTCAAAATCTATGATGAAATGTGTATGATGAGCAAAAATATTGTCTATTACAAATTTGTTTAATTACTTGAACAGTTTTGAAAACTAGATGCTCATGCTTTAGTACCAACTGAAATCCGTTAGGGGGTTTGAATTCTTTAGGTAAACACGGGTGTCACAATCCAGAGGTACCCCTAGTGAACTGCCCTCTTCTTTCTTTTATTCCCTCCTCTTCTGCTTTTACTCCCACTTCTTCCTCATTGTGATTGCCTCGCAAGAGAGAGAAAGCTCCTCTTGAGTAATTATTGCTACCCTGTTGCTATTATCTTCTCTTGGGGACTAAATCACCCACGTGTTTGCCATGTGTGGAAACCCCTGTCCCTGGAAAGGATGATCCTGGTAATTGAAGCTCCCAGAGACCAACACATTACTTTGGCCTCTGCTTCAGGTAAACGGGAGATGTATTGTGATCCTCAACACATTAATCGGTTTCCTTTGACCAAGGGATAATATATCTGCTGTGTGACTCTTCCAGTCCACTTCAGAAATATATTGAAATCGTACAGGGTCTGGCTAGAATTATTGTAGTTATACTGCCTATCCTTATTCGGCTTGGTAGTGCAGTCAGGGCTTGAAGTAATTAACCTATCTTTATGTACTTCTAATTTTTAACTCCCTATGGAGCAACAAATAATACATGATCAAAAATATTTTTGTTATTAAAAGAACTAAGGGCAATTTTGATAATGTTTCGCCTTTCTTAGTTAATAAGAGTCTTATTGTTACAGTTGGAAATGTCAAAAATGTTCGCAAGATAATGTCTGGTAATCTCTTAGTTGAAGTTTTATCAAATGAACAAGCCAAAGCCACCCTAAAACTAAAATGACTTAGTAATATTGATGTTACAGTATCTCCTCATAATAGGTTAAATTTTACACGGGGAGTAATTTCAGCAGATGATCTATTAAATGTCTCAGAGGAGGAAATTTTGGATAATCTTGTTGACCAAAAAATATAATCTGTGAAGCGCATTACAATCAGGAGAGAGGGCAAAATTAAAAGAACTAAGCACCTCATACTCACGTTTTTAACTCCTGTACTACTTCAATCTATTAAAGCTGGTTATCAAAATTGTAATGTTCGACCCTACATTCCAAATCCTATATTACCAAATACTTTACTTAAATGTCAGCGATTCGGGCATGCAGAACTACTTGTAGACTTTTGATTCGGGTATGCAAGACTACTTGAACATATGACTTGTGCTTGATGTGCATCTGTCGGACATGACGCCAGTTTGTGTCAATTACAAGAAAAATGCGTCAACTGCAGTGGTGAACATCCCTCGTACTACCGATTATCTCCAACATGGATATTAGAAAAAGAAATTATTATTGTAAAATAAAATAAAACTTATCTTACCCTGAAGCCAGGCGTACAATGTCAGCCCGTATCTCTCAACAAGGTATTAGCTATTCACAAGCAGTAAAAATAGTCATGAAATCTTGTAGTGCCCTGACAGATTTCTTAAATTTTCCAAACTTATCCTGAAATATTTCTAACATAAATGTCTCACCTACTCTGAAAGGAATTTCCCCACAGTTTTTCGCAAAATCTAAGTCTCAAAGACCCCAAAAATTAAAGAATGCAAGAGAGCTCCATAAATCATCCATAAAGAGTAAAAGAATCGTAACTTCCTCTAAGACAGGTTTAAAGAATTTAGATCCTTTAGATAATGAAACATTCCTAAAAGAAGATTCACCTGAATCCAAGATGGCTAACTCCAATGCTGGAGCATTCCGTTTATCTTAATGGTAACCTTCGTTTTTGGAATTATCGAGGCTTTCGCACTCATAAAGAAGATACAAAAGAATTATTATCCTGTATAATCCAATGTATTTTGCCATCCAAGAAACATTCTTGAAACCTTAGTACTGTTTAAAATTGCGTGGTTATAACTGTGTGAGAAAAGATGTTAGCTATGATACAGTCTCTGAAGTTGTATGCATTCTTATGTCTTATAACATTCTTAGCTCTCTACAATCCTTTAACTCATTATTACAGGCTGTTGTAGTACGCATACATTCAACATCTCTCATTACTATTTGTAGCCTGTACTTACCTTCCCATGCTGCCATCCATGAAAGTGATTTAAACAATTTATTCGATTAACTACATATACACTTTATTTTGATTGGTGACTTTAATGGTCATAACACCTTATGGGGTAGTGATAATATGAATCCTCGTGGTCACATAATTGAACAGTTTATATATTATTATATATATTTCTAATAACTATATCTATCTTCTAAATTCCACAGAAATAACTTATTTCCACCAATCATCAAGAACTTTTCATTCATTAGGTTTAACTATATACTCTCCATCAATTCTACCTTCATTAAATTTTAATGTTGATAAGGACTTATATAACAGTAATAATTTTCCTATAATTATAAATCAAACTGTTATAAGCAGAAAACAAGTCTTCCACTCCTCTTATTCTTATCGTCGTGTCCTCACTACATTCAATTAGTTGTGATTACTGACAGCATGGTTAGAGGTGAGAATATTAATGATACTGTGAGATAAGTAACTGATACATTTCTAGATGCTGCCAAAAGCACTACTTCCAAGCGCTCCCCTATTCCACGCAAATATCATAAATCATGGTGGAATCATGAGTGCCAAGTGTCATTCAAGAAACAAAAAAATGTTGTGGGCTATTTTTCGCAGGTGTCCTACCACGGAAAACCTCATAGCTTTCAAAAAGGATAAAGCTATTGCTCGTCGAGTACGGCGAAATAGTCAAAAAGAATCTAGGATAAGATGTCTCTTCCATCACATCATCAACTTTCTGCAAAGAGTTATAGAAGAAAGTTAAAGCAGCCAGTGGTTTATATCAGGATTTCTCTATCACAATAGTACACACAGGACTGACACAGTTTCTTCTCAATATGATATTGCCAATCTGCCAGGTGAAACTTTTAAAAGGGTATCTAAACCAGGCTCTTATGATCCCAAATTTCTCGAAACCCAAAGAGCAAGCTGAAAAGAAACCTATACAGTTTCATGATAAAGCTATAAATTCATATAGTTGCAATTTCTCTTTTCTGGAACTGCAGAGACAACTTTATTAAGCTAAAAAGACAAGTCCGGGTATCTAATATAAGATGCTTTGTTATTTTAATCATGAATCTTTAATAAACATTCTTGTTTTATTCAATAGAATATAGAATGAACATATCTGTCTCAGTTTCTGGAGCAAAACAATTGTTATTCCAGTACTGTGAAACTCGGGAAAGATCCAACTATTCCTCAAAACTATCATCCAATTGCTCTCACAAGTTGCCTTGCTAAAACTCTGGAGAGTATGGCCAACGCCTGTCTTGTTTTTGTACTTGAAGACAATCGATACATATCACTTTATCAAAGTAAAGTCCGGTAAGGTCGATATACTCTTGACAATATTGCATTCCTAGAAACACAAATTAGGAATGCCTTTGTATGGAGACAATTGGACTGAAAAGTCCTGTCGGATATCGGTCCCTTTCCTGGATATTTTCTGGGCGATAAGCAGTACCACTCTCGCGCCAGATCAGTTGGCGTCTACAATCCGATGACAGACTGAATCTACTCTCATCTGAGAATAGTACGCATGCCCAGACCAGTTGAGTCCAATTGCGATGCTGACGACACTATTGCAAACGGGTAGTACGGTGCTGTGTCTGGTCAACAGGACACACACAACAGGTCTGAGGGTGTATAAACCTCCTCCCCTCAAACGTCTGGCAACACTTTTTCGGGAGATCTGCTTTCCTGAGGCAGCAAGAAATTGATTTGCCACCTGTTGAGCTGTGGTGCGCCTGTTCCTTTTTGCTGATAGGACGATATATCTGTGTTCTGCAGGCGTCGTACTTCTAATACGACCTCCCGTGCAGCCTACTACACATTCCAGTAGTTTTAAATGACTTCCACAGCGGTGAAACCACGCTGTGAGCGATGTTGAACTCCCTGGCAACACCTGCTATTTTTCGTCCTTCTTCGATCTTTCCAATAATTCGGTCACGCATAAAATCATCTTAGTGATGTCGAGAAGACATGCCAAAAATTTCAAGTTCGTCTATTAAATCTTTCCTGCAAAACTTTGACTTGAAACAACAACTGTCCACACGCATCAAAACCTTTAAAGCTCTTATGAACGCTTTCAAGTGATGAACAGACGTGGAAAAAAATTAGCATACGCATACTTCTTCTTATTACATCCCGCACTTATTCTAATTTTCCACATTTTGCTTCCTTTCATTTTGTGGTTGCTACGGATGATAGTGTTATCCGTCCTTAACAATTGTCCAGCAGTGTAGTTAATCAGACATAATTTCTAGGGCTTATATTTGATAAAAAGTTAACTTTCCTACCGCATATTTTAGATTTACGCAAAAAGTGCGAAAGATCACTATAAATTCTGAAAGTGCTCTCTAATACCTCTTGGGGTGCCTTACTCCGAGCGTATCATTCGGTTATTTTTACCTCGAACTGACAATGGTAGCGTAATTTATATATCAGCCTGATCATCAGTTTAGCAAATTAAATCCTGTACACCCCTCAACTTTTCAAATATGTTCTGGAGCATTGTGAACTTCTCCTGTTCAGAGTCTTTATGTGATATGCAACCAGTTACCTATTGATCTGAGACGTAAGCAACTGTCTCTATACATTATTACTTTAAATGCTATCAGCATCACACCTTTTGAGATCGATGATTATTTGTTTCTCTTTAAGAAGGTTATATAATGCACAGCCACATACCACACTATCGTTTTATGAGCGTACAAATTCACTCCTGTCTTCATCTGAGTTCCCCGATTTACATATTCAAATTATAGATGCTCTAAAATTTCCTCCTAGCAATATTTCTATTGTCAATACAATCAAATCCTTTTCTGAATACAGAAAATCAGTTACATCTCTTATTTTGCAACAGATGTTTTCCCACATTCATTCTCATTATTCCGCCTATATCCCTGTATATACTGATGGCTCAAAATCAAGTGGTCATGTTGGTTGTGGTATTATTGTTGGAAATACAGTTTACATCTATAAACTGCATCTGCATATTCTGTGTATACAGCCGAAGCTGTTGCTATTGAACGTGCTCTAGAAACTATGAAATCCAGCTCTCATTAAAAATACCGTATCTATAAACATAGCATGAGTTTGGTCATGAAATTAGACCATTTTAATGATAAAAGTCATCCAATTATTTTGAAAATATTGGGTATTTTAAATATATTGAAGAATAAAGGATTTGACATCTTATTTTGTTGGTTTTCAAGTCATGTTGTCGTTGCTGGGAATAAACTTGCAGATATACTGCTAAAAATGCATCTGATATTGTACATAAAGCATTAACATTTTTGGACATTAAACAAATTGTCAGATTTTATTTTCTCCCACTGGCAAAAGAGAACTTGGGATTTGCAGATGAACAATAAATTGTATAGTATATCCTCTCACATTCTACTATTCCGTGTTGTTCCCATGCTCAAATTGATGTAAAACTCACACGCCTTCGTATAGGACATACTAGATTTACACGCAAGCACTTATTCCTTTTACCGAATACTCAAATTTGTGACGTGTAATGTACCCTACACAGTACATCACATTTAAATTTTTTTTATGAAATCACAAGAAAAAATTTATAGTTAACCTTATTTTAAAACTGGATTAAGAGTCATTAAATTAATGCATGCAAACAAATAAAAAGTTATAAATCTTATTTTTTATGAAAAAAAAAATAAGATTTATAAGTATTTAAAGTATTTACTTAAGGTATTTTATTTGTCGTTGATAAGAAATAAAATATATTTATTAGGTAGACAATTTCTTAAATTTAATTCAAAAACTGCTTAAACAAAAGTATTTTTGGTGATTAATTATTGCTAGAATTATGAAAGATATGCTTGGTACAAAGTATATATTTATGATTTCTATGTAAGAGTTTTAAAATTTCTATCCATTTAAAGCATTAAATAAGCATAATTTTCAATTTTTTATTTGATTTAAAACTGATTTTTAAAATAATCAGCGTTAATTTTTGTCAAAATAATATTATCATATACTATTACATCTGTTAACATATTCATTCTATTTATGATACGCGATGAAATATGGCCTGAAAATAATTCTAATGTTCTATATTTAATTGAAGTTCAAACACATTATTTGTGTAAAATTTCCAATTTTAGAAAAAATAATTTTATTTAAATACATGATGGTTGATATTTAAAAACTCTTATGAATTCTCCACATATTTCTTTTACAAAAAATGGAATAGAAAAAATAATTAAGTACGCCAGAATTTTATATTTCTGTATATTATTTATGAAATATATATGAACTCAATTATTACACAACATTATAGTTTAACATTTTTAAATAGGGATTAAGTATTATAAAAACATAACTACTGCGCAATTCATTTTCATTACCGTCATGGCAAATCACAAAGGAGCTTTGCACAAACTTATGTTTTTTTCATAGTTTCATAGAAATACATGTTCTAAAAGAAAAACTGCTTTGATAATAATGTAAATGATATTGTTTAGAAGTAAGTTTCGCAGATTGAATTCGAATTTCTTGATGTAGATTTCTCTTGTAGAAGTAGAGTTGTAGAGAGAGTTTATTTTTGTTCTAATATTCTTAATCAAGACAAAACGTTTAAATGATGAACTAATTTCGAAAAACAAAAAATCATAGTAGATGAAAGATTTAGATAGAAACTACATCTAGAAATTTTTACTAACATGTGTAAGAGGTATTCGTATGTTTGCTATTGTAGTTTCTTCAATAGTGACACAATATTGAAGAAACTAGAATAGGAAATATATGAAAACATGCTACTCTGTTCTTTCTTCAGTCAGAATCAATAATATTTCGGTATCAGAGATTTAGTTCAGCAATGGATTATTCCTCAAATTAATTTTTAATGTGTTTAATAATTACTGTTTAATTAAATCCAGGAATTAATCCATTCTTACTAGAAATAAAATTCTGATGTCTTTTATAAGATTTATAACCGATTAATGTATCTAATATTATAAAATATATAAAATGTTATAAAATTTGAAGAAAAGTTCCGAGCACGAAAAATGTAATTTGTGTGAAACTGGGTTATCTTTGAAAAATCAAAATTTTTTATAGCTATTGGATTTCTTTTTTTTTATTTAGTTCATATCTCTATGATGTCACAATGAAAAATATACATGCTTAAATTCTTATTAAATATTTTAACAATAATTTATATACAAATCAAATATTACATTATTACATATTTTTACAAATATTACATACATTACAAATATTACATATTTTTACTTATAATTAAGAAATTAAAACATAATATATGAAAGAGAAAACTTGCATTGAGAAAGTTGTATTAAAGGAATAAAATGAATGCCTGTGAACAAAGTTTATCAAAAAAACACTATATCATTCTAAATTAAATTTTATCCAGGGAAAATGGTTTCTATTTTTTTACAATACAACAATAGAATCATTAGAACTATTGTTAATTTCTATATATCGTATATATAGACATAAACAATAGTTTTAATGATTCTATTGTTAATGTCTATATATACGTGTTATGAAGATAATCAGTAGTATTGCTTAAATGAAAAAAAATCGATTACCAAAGGAAGAATTATAATTGCAAAAGAACACTATATTAATGGAAACATTAAGATGCACCGAGTAGAATATCTTATAAAAACCACAAATAATCTTAATTATTCTATCCCAAAACAATTCTTTCACGATCTGTGCGAATTGATATGTTTAATAGTTGCTTATTAAGTATATAATTATTCAGAGTTTTTCCATACTTCTCCATTCGTACAAATCTTAAAGTCAACAAATTAACACCTTTAATGCATTGAATTGTTGATTTTCTTAGAAAAGTTTATACTGTAAAAATAATATCTTACCCATTTTAAATATTTAATTTAATGGCAAATAAATTATCTTATTAGTTCATTGTTATAAGCAAGTACTCTTTACAAAAGGACGATAAGCATTTTTCTAAAATTTCTTAATGAATGCTTGAATTCTCCTTCATTTGAATAAATTCAATGTTTAATGAGAAAATAATCAACTTGTACTTTTTCCAAGCTGAATATAAATTTTAAAATCATTAAAAGTAAATATTAAAAATTAAAAAAAAACTTGTGGGAATTCATTTTTAATATTCTACTTTTTATAATTTGATCATAAGCATAACATTTTTAATTATAATGCTTGTCACTTTTCATATAGTTTTCTCTCTTATTTTATTTAATCATATTTAACAAAATAAAAGTAATAGATGAATATTTCATGTTAGCCATAATAAAATTTATTGCAGACAAAACGAACAGCGACATTGCAAAGAAATGTTCTGGTTCCCCAGAATTTCCATGCATCAGTGCGCTAAAAATTCTGACTTTAGAAGCATTGTTCTGGAGATGGACCAACTATTTCACGAGAGTATCTGGAAGCTAAGCCTTGAGCTGTCACTTTTAAATGCATCCGTATTTGTAGCTTGTTGTTTTGTCAAGAGGAAAGTAATGGCTGTGAAATTGTACGTCCACTATTTGTTGGTATTTTTTTTCAGCTCATTCGTTATACAACTGAGAAAGTGAAGACTGGCTTAAATGCAGTCTCACATTCGTTCCAGAAGCCCATTACCATTTTGTCTCATCACAAACTAAACATCGTCATTTATTAATAAAAGGCAGCGTATGTTTTTTAAAGAAAAATCTTTTTTTAATTTATTGCATTTGAAGCTTTAAAATATTCATTTGTTTAATTAAAAAACAAAAAATGCGTTATTAAGCTATATGCTCGATGGTTAATAGTTTAAAAATTAGCTTATGTAATCAATCCACTTCATAAAAATTCGAATTTGAAATTTATTGACCAAGATTGTAAGCATTAAGAAAATGTATGTAAGCATATATAGTAAAAAAATAAAAAAAGTAACTTAATTATTCCCAGACAAATACAGGAATAATATAGTGCAGTTTGGCTTTTATAATATCTGTAATACATTAAAAAAATCTCTTAAATTATGAATAAAAGTAATAGCAGTTACAGTTAAAAACTTTATAGAAATTCACGTATTGTAAATTAAATTAAATTTCTTGACACTTTTACTAATATTATAATGAAAGTAAAACTAAAGAATCTGAAAAATGTTTTTCACAATAGGCCATTCTTATGAACGCATTAGATATAACTACGAAGAACTCTGTAGTTTAGCTTAAAATTTATGGAATTATTTGAATTAAAAAGTGACATTAGTCATTAAATATAATTTTCAAGAAATGTTTCTTCCCAAAGTTTTCCTAGTGTTTCGTAAATCTATCAACATAGCTTAAATTAGATTTAAAAAAATCCCGCACAAACGCCGTATGATCCTTTCGATACACTTTTAAATTTGGCGAATTTTTGGCGAAATTTACTGTTTTATTGTCAACCAAGAATTTTTTTTATGCCAGAAAGAGTAAGAATATTCAACATTTTATTTTGGCTATCTTAGATTATATTTCATTACAGAACAATATAAAATGTTTGTTTTAACTATGTATTTTCATTCGAATTCCTGCAAAAATAATTCACGTGAATTTATTTATTTAAAAAAATTCGAATATTTTATTTTATCGATGTTTTTTTTTAATTTAATCAGATTTGCTTACTCTTTTAAAAGAAACTATGAATAATATCAGATTGTCGACATCTTTTTAATCGCCAAAAATTCAAAAATATTTCATAAGGATTATACGACACTTGTGCCAAGAAAACTTTCGTATTGATCCTTAATCCTTGTAATTTAAAATACTTGACAGCTAAGATACACAGAAATTGCTATAATATCTGGAAAAAAGGATATATTTATGGGTTTAAAAATTACGTTTTCGGAAATACAATGTTTCTACCAACACAGCTCTTATATGTATTTAAAAAAAGAAAACACACTTCAGTATTTATGAAATTGGTAAAAATGTCTTATTTTATATCAAGATTCAGTATAAAATTATATCCCCAGATGAAAAGATTTTACAGCTAGACAAGCTTTGTGGCAAACACGTAGACATAAACTGATTAGTTTCTAATTTAAATTGGATTTTGTTAAGTTTTTTAAATTGGATACTTAACAAGTTTTCGTAGGTTTCACATAATGCAGTTTGTTGTGTTTATTTATGTTAACAAAGTAAAATATAAAATTTTAATTTTTCTATTCAATTTAATATTTTATTATAATGATATTATTTATGATATAATGTGAGTTTTGAGTATGTGTGCGCTTGCAGACATCTTTCAAAGAATAAATGTAATTCAATAGCAAAAGCAAATACATTTTCAACAACATTTCTCTCACCAGTAATTTATTATGTTTTCATTTTATGCCTTTTTCTTGATGCTATAATATACGACATATGTCAAAATTTTGTGACAATGGTATTAATGGCAATGTCACTCGTAATTTAATTTAGATTTGTATTTATACTGATACAGCGTATCTGATCAGTTATAAAATATTTTCAACCATTTTCTTTAGCAGTGTGTTTTCGCATAAAGGGCATTTTTTTTTATAGAAATTACGGTTAAATATACTTTATGAAGATTTAAGAAAAAGTACAATTTTGTATTTAACAGCTGTTATTTGTTTGTTATCCTTGTGATTAGGAAGGGAAGTTAAAATATATCTAATTTGACCTTTTTATTAATATTTCAATTACAAATTGGAGTGTTAGATAAGCAAAGCGATTAAAAAAATGTATGTTTTTCACCTGTAAAGCAAACCAAAAGTTTCATTAAATGCGCATGGATTTATGGATGTTATAAGGATTTTAATCATTGAAAATAGGAAAGATTAGTTTAATCACAATTAAAGAAACAAATTTACTGAATGAAATATAAATTTTTTAAGCATATTATAACTGACGTTTCGTCTATAAAAAAGGGTTTAAATCGCGGTGAAGTAATTTTGAGTTGCAGTTTTAAGAAAACAAATGCTACTTGGATGACAGCAGCTCAACTCTTGACATTTACTTATCTACATCACATAATTTATGGGATTCTTCCCCCCCCCTTGCATTTATTTTAAGCCGTGGATAACAAAAATGTCTTTTCAGAAAGAAAGAACAGAATGCGTGGCGATGTTTCACACTTTAGAATTTAGCGTCATTTGTGTCCCATAAAGCATGTCAAACAAGTTCCACGCTATCGGCAATGGCTCGACACTATCGTCGAAATTGGCAGAGATATCTCCCAACTTCTTGCACAGAAGGTACCGCAGCGAAGGCAGTAAACAACATCACCTCCTTCTCAACGCCAAGCATTAAGGGCAAATTAAAGTTAGGGAAGAGCAGATAGAACAAAAAATGTTCGAAAAGTGAATAAATGAAGGTTTAGATATCCTGACGTTATAGAGTGCTGGTAACATTGAAATCTGTTATCCAAGAACAAGACTGCCCTAAAATGAAATATTTTCTCTTTTATATTTTTTTAAGAAACAGCTCTTCATTATAATTATAATTTTGTATATAAATATTGTATATAATTGTAAATATATACGTATATTACTTAATTGAAGATTTTGCATCCATTATTTTAACAGGAAAAGTGCAATTTCGTATCCGTTAAAAGGTTTACCCGAGGTAACCATGAGATTAAAAATCACTCTTCGATTATTTATCCTTATATATAATATATTTTCATTTTTTCTTTATCAAATCCTGCATTAGTTTTCATATTTTTGTAAATATTATATAATACTCCCTTGTATCATAAACTACATATTTACACCATGAGTTATGGAGTTATTTCTGACTTTTTTTAGAAGGTATTTTTTGCCGAAAGATTTAAATGAAAACAATTAAAATTTTTCACTTTCCCAGAATTTTAGAAAACAAATCAAATATCTCCTAATTGAAGTAATCTTATCATTAAATAACGTAAATAAACAATACAGTAATTATTTAGTTTTAAAAATTAAAAAAAAAACCCATGAGAATTGTTAGTAAAGGAATTAAACAGAATAGAAATTATGCAGCCATTAAAGTGCAATAAACTTTTTAAGCATTGCATTTAAAATACTTTCTAGAATAGTTATAGCTGTAAAAGAATTCATTCTTACATCCAACGAATCATATGAACATAGTAAAATTATTAACCTTTTAATTTATTAAATTCATAAAAAATTTAAAAAATTTGGAAAAAGTGAAAATGTGAAATTTTGAAAAAACCAGGGTTACTTCAATATATCATAAGCAACTTAATATAATTTGAAAATAATTTATAAATTAAGCTATTTAATTTATGATTAAAATTACATGTGGATTCATTTCAGATAAATATATTTATTTTATAGTCTTATATTTTTCTCAATCAACAACTTTAGTTAAAAAAATTAATGTAATTTGTAAAAAATTTACATCATCTTTGCCAATTTAAACTAATTATAAACTGGATGTTATGTCTTGTCTTTTTTCATTTTGATTTTTCTTCTGTTCTATTGTCAACGTTTTAATGGCTTGAACCAATTTAAAATGTCTTCTCAAATCGATGCTTTGGTCTTTACATAAGAAATGGTTTTATTAACAAAAAGAACTTCGACAAAATTCTCAGATTTTCGATAGTGAACTTTGCCTTGTTTGCTGCTACTAGAAGAATGCGATATAAATGCAGAAAAACAAATTCGTCGACAAGTTGGATTTACGACTATCTCAGTACAATGTCGTAATTAATTATGAATGACGTAGATTATGACGTAATGGATATTTTAAACTAATGAGAATTGTAAAATAAATGATGTAATCATAATCTCAACTGGAACGAAAGTAACAACCAATTTATGGTTTAAAAAAAGAAAGAATAAAGATAAATCTTTTAGAAACGTGAAATACAAAGTAACTTAAAAAAGTTTTGAATGTGAGTTTTAATGATTTTATTTCACACAGGTATCGAGATATTTTACGCAAACTGTTCGCTATATTATAATTTCAAAATAAATTATCGTTCGCGAAATTGAACAGTAAAATAAATGAAGTGCAATGTATTGATGATAGCTATTAATTTTGGCATCGTAACAAACTTTTTATTCGCTTCATGTTGGTGGTGAAACTAACCGAACTCTACCGAGAAAACCGATATGCATCTAATTGGTTATTTCATATTGCTGAATATATGTGGAAAAAATTTAAATATAGTAGAAGTAAAAAATTATAGCTTTTGAATAAACAATGTTGATTCTTTATTTAAAGTAACCATAATTAATGAGTTTCTTCTTTACATAATGTAAATTTACTCTGGAAATGACCCAACTCTTATTTGTGATCTAAGTAGCGGTATTAATCATATTTAAATTTTTAATGTATATGTAAAATATATAGAAATGTATTAATTGGGAACAGTGCATCATATATTTAAAATTTATTGTGAATTTTTTGCTGAACATATTTTTAAGATCTTAACTTTGAACTATAAATTTAGATAATATAAGTAATAACTATGGCATACACATATCAGCCACAATCTAAATTAGAAATCAATTGGATAGCTGAATACGAATAAAAATACATTAAATTATGATCCTAAGCATTAAAAGACTTATATTTATTTTAAAACTAATGATAATATATATATATATATATATATATATATATATATATATATATATATATATATATATATATAAACGCAATAGAAATAAGAGAGACATTTGTTGAGACATTTTAGCGTATCTTTGTTTTTAATTGGTATAAAAAATCTCTATAACAATTACAGAAAATAGGAACCATTTTGAAGTATGGAGAGGTTTTAATAAAAAATGAAGATTTTTATCTAAGAATCCCACTCAAGGAGCAATGTTAAACAAAAGTGTTAAATAATGTTTTAGCAAATTAACTTTTTTCGACATTTCTCATACATTTCAACAATATTATTCCCGAAAAGCAATATTTAATACCGTTTAAAACCATGCAAACATATAAAGATTTTTATTCAGTGTCAAGTAAGGATTTATTTATAACCAATATTCATGTTGTTTATTTATTATATAGTTTTTCGAATAATTGTAAGCAACTTTTCCTATATTTTGCCTTGGCCAACATCAGTGATTACCAAAGTTATACATGGTAACGCCTTTCCTATTCAAAGAAATGAAAAAGCCATACAGCATGTATGACAGGCAGTTGGTGACAGTTTGGCAGGAAGAGAGATTGACATAAATCATTTCGCTAATGGAAGAAACAATACCGGCCAAATTAGAAGTGCATTAAAACTGAATCGAAAGAGCTTTTCCTAATTATATCTCAGCTTTAGTTATGAATGGGATGGAAATATTTTCAACAGTATTTTTGTACTGTTAAGAAATTAGCAATTTTTATATCAGAAACCAATTACTAACCAAATCATTCATCATTATATTTATATAAATGATGAGTGATTTGGTTAATAATTTGGTCATTTATAAATAATATTAATGTTGGTACATTATATAAAAATTATGCGATTTTGATAAAATATAAAATGTAAGATAAAATTTAACATCTTATCAGAAGGATACTTTAAATTGCGGTTATATGAGAATAGATCTGTTTTGGCTATGAACAATCTAATGAATCCATTTATGTTTACAACAAAGACTACAGTAATTCCTTTATTACAGAGATTTTATTTTATGTAAGTAAAATACAAACTAACATTGAATACTAAAAATACAATATTCGAATCTGTAAATGTAGACAATTAAAAGAAAAAGTAGGATATTAAGAAACTCGAGTTACTGTACACCATTTTTCTTCATTTACAATTTCAGAATTCTTCCGCCGAAAACTATCAAAGGTTTACGTTTTAATATAAAAATTTTTTAGGAGAAAACAAATTTCATTGAAACTGAATAAAAATATCTCAGTTTTGAAAAATTATTATATATTAAAACTATTCAAAAAAATTAGCTTAATTAAGCTTAATATTATATAGATCACAGCAGTTGATCTTTATATAACAATGTAAACTCCTAGCATACAAAATTTCATTGCACCTCCATATCTACTTCACTATATTTACATATCGGAAGGAATCTGTAGAAGTGAAACGAATCTTCGGAAGGATATTGAAAAGAATATGTCAAAATGCTCTATTAACCACTGTTTACACACAAAGTCGTTTTAATTCTTCAATGGCATCTTTGACTTGTTCTGATCATCCTTTTATTCTAGATCCACGATTTCGATTTGTGTCCGTAAATGAAAGTGGAATCCTCGTTTTAGATTTATGCTACATTCAAGAATATTATCATTATTTTTCATTAATATAAAAAAAAACCCATCTAAATTTCATCTAATTATGAAATAAATAATTTTACTAATAAAAATGTTTGATATAAAATTTTATTTATGTTTTATTAACAAAAATAAAAACAAGTCTTAAATTTCAGCTTTAATACTCACTTCCATTATTGAACATTACTTTTAAATCTTATAACATAAAACGCAAAATATTTGTGAATAATAGTGCACATATTAATCACGAGTCTTCTCTCTTTCAAGCGAAATTATCATGAAAAGAATTCTTAATAATTATTAGTATTTCATAAGAATTAGGAAAATAATTCATAAGACTCAAGAAAAAGTAAGATTAATTTTTCTTTCATAAAATATCAAGATTTCGAATTGTAAAATTGATATTTACTTTTGTGTTACTTGATCATTACAGTCAGTTTTTTGGATTATTAGGTTAATATTATCCGAACCTTCACTTTTGGATTCTGAATAGAATGATTCAAAATGCAGTTCATACCGGAGATTCTGGCACAAACAATTACGTTCAAGAAGGAATCATTTGCTTGATGGAACTAGAATTGAAAAGTTAGAGAACAAATTACTCAACGAACAACTTAGGTGTTATTTTTGAAGTAATATAAAGAATACTTATATATATATACTGCCCGACATTTAAAATGCAATACAAAGAATCAGTGGCCAGAAAATTTTGCAAATTTCAGGGTAGACGCACCTTACCGAGTTATGCAAATGATGCGCATTTTGCATCATTTGCATAACTCGGTCTCCTGCGCATGCAGGATAAGATAAAAGGCGAGGAACTGGCAGAATGGGAAATATTCGTACCATTATTGTTGCTCACAAAATAATCTTTGAAAGTTTATTCTTGTCGCAATGGACACTTGTAATTGCAGAAAATGCCAGGATACTGTCCATGGAGTCAATTTCAGCAGAGAAACAATTTACGAGGGGCATGGTGATGGGATTGAGACAGGCAGTTTGGTCTTTATAGCAAATACAGCTGACAGGCAACTGGACTTGTCCACAGTCACCGGTTGAGGCGAAGATGTTTAGAACAAGAAACTTTAAAACGTTTGCGGGTGCAGCCAGAGTGACGTCAGCATGCATGGATCGGCGCGTCCGACGAGAGACTTTGGTGGCTCAAGGAAGCACGTTAATCGAAATTCTGCAGCATGTGCAGGACACTCTAGATGCTTCAATATCGAACACAATAATTTGCCGTTGAATGGTTGCTAGTAACCTGCGCTAATGGCATCCGTTAAGAAGACTGCCATTGACCCCACAGATAGAACGACAATATCTGAAACGGTGCCTGATCAGAACAATGTGGACGACAGAGTAGTAAAGGATCGTCTTCTCAGATGAGTCACGCTTCTGTTTCTTCAGTAACGGTTGCCCTCACGAGGGTGGCTTCGACGTGGAGACAGGTCAATCCTGCAGCAATTATGGAACGCCCTTTCCCGTGCGACAACTTGGCATCATGGTTTGGGGCACCATTGCGTACGATTCCAGGTCACCTCTAGTTCGTATTCATTGCACTATGACAACCCAATGTTATGCAGATGACGTGCTACGTCCGGTGACACTCCCCTACCTTAGGGGGTGCTCAGTATCCTTAATCTGCAAGATAACGCCCGAACGCACATTGCTCGCATTAGTCAACATGGTCTACAAAGTGTACAATTTCATCTCTGGATACCGTACTCACCAGATCTCTCACTAATCGAGCATGTTTGCGATATGATTGGATCCCATTTGCAGATCCTGCCACTGCCTCATTCTAAAGATGCACTTTGGTAAAAGGTTGATAGTGAATGGACCACCATTCTTCAGGACTCCATGTGTACTTTCATTGCTTAGGTGCCTAGATGTGTTGTTTCGTTTATCGTCGTCCACGGTGGTCTTACAACCTATCGACCCGACCCTCTGTATTATGTATATCATTTCGAAATGCAGATCACTTATTGTTAATTACTGTTTCTCTCTGTTTGCCGAGTTTCGCCATTTTCTTGATATTGCATTTTCAAAGTCGGGCAGTGTACTATATATACACACATTAATGCTCAGATAACTTTCGGAAAAGTTTGGGAAAAAATTGAATAAATTGCTTCAAATATCAATACTTATGACATGCATTCTCTTGATGTTTGAATCATTAACAGTTTAGATTGTTCAATATTCTGTCTTTATGATAAAATTTAAATTAAAAAATAATGTTAGTTCACGGTTTTTCCTTTCAAATGATAATTTTTAGAACAATTGACTTATTCTTACTTATATATATATATATATATATATATATATATATATATATATATATATATATATATATATATATATATATATATATATATATATATATATATATATATATATATATATATATATATATATATGATTATATGTTTTTTCTGTTATGCTTCTGAAAATCTGGTCAGAGTTGTATTTGAAAAAAAAAAATTATTATAATTCTTTTTAAAAAAATATTTTAAAACTAATTAACTCATAAATTTCTAACGCAAGATTTTTTTTTTAAACTGCAGCCGAATTCAATTAGAAAAAAAAAGATTATTATAATTTATTTTATTTTGAGAGCTTTTTTCTATTAATATTATATGTAAAAATCTACATTTTAAAAATATATTCAAGCAATTTTGATTGATAAAACTCTTTTCAACTCCGAGACAATATTTTAGTATTTCCTTAAACTATTTCTTCAAAATTTAGTACAAACATTATACATTTTTTGGTAAAAAAAAAAAATAAATAAAAACAAATTATTAAAGATTTCATAATTCATCGTTGACTTATTCTTGGAAGCTTTTCCAGGCTTCCAAGAATACCAATCATTAAATAATACAAATGTTAAAAATGTTTATGCTTAAAATACAAATGTACCAATCAAAAAATCAAGAAAATAAAAGAATTACATCCAAAAGGAAAGTACCATGATACATTTACATTCCACTTCATATTTTTATACATTTTGAGTTATATTAATAATTTTGCAATAGGAACTAAATTTCCAAAAATATAATCCCCTTTGTAAATGCATCAGAGAGGAAAAGAACTAAAATAAGCCTCCACATATTGGTTGTTTTTTCTAACCGTGGAGGGAAGGTTTTAAATCTTCATGATTTATTTCCAACAGCTGGATGATTTAAAGCTTGTATACAGAAGAAAAAATATCGTTTGATATTTTATTATATTGGGGAATTGGACAGGACAGATGGAAAATAAGAACAGAAGTGAAGAAATGGAAATTGAGAAACTACTGAGTTAGTAAAACACATGAAGAACAGTATTTTACGAACAGTTGTGGTGAAAATAATTTTACAATTAAGGTTTTAAATTAAATACAATGATGTATAACTTCAATAATGAAAATTCGCTTCTTATTTTACACAATTTAGGAGTACCTGAATTTAAATAGTCTGACATATATTTAATGTAGCATTACTCAAAGCTACCTTCCTTTGACCTTCAGATTACTACTATTTAAGAGTTAATCATTAATGCTCTTGCAAAATGAGTTGATAAGAAAGAATGTTGGAGGTTAAAGAAAAATCATATATATGTATATTGCTTTTTTTTAAACAATATATGAAATAAAATAAAACTATGTAAAATAAAATGTATAATATATTAAATAAAAAGCAAATAAAATAGTAATAAGAAAGCAAATATATAAAATAAAAAAGTCCACATTTAAATGTTGATATAATGATATAGCAGATATATAATTTCAACAGAAAGAAATGAAATATATTCCATGTAGAATAAGACCAGATTAAATAACTCAAGATACATAATTTTCTGAAAACTATTAACAAAAAGATAAGGATGTTTGATCCTGAATACCTTTAAACACGGATGTTGTTATGAATGTAAAATGAAATGCATTTTATCTGTGCTTTTGAAGAATAAATATAAATACATTTTCCTCTCTTCTTAAAATAAATTTAAAAAGGTTTAATTGTTATTTCACTGAATTTCAAATTATGAATAAATAATGAAATAAAATATCATTCGTAGATAAATTGCTCATAATATTATTTTTATTTAGTTTGTTGGTATCAATATCTAAATTATTTGTGAAACACCTAAATAAAAATTAAATTATTGTTGTTTGCTCACACTAATCTCATACTTTATTCTCTGAATAGAATTTCTGTAGTTCTGATACTTGTAATGGCTACAGTTATTCATTATAATCGAGACAATATTCACCGTTTTTCTAAATAATAATTGAATACACAATACAAGTATCTTGTTACAATATAAATTAAATATTTTCCTGGTTAGCTTAGAAATCTCTTTTTAAATAATTTTTATGTTTATCTGCTTTATCATATATGATTCAATTTTCACATCACATTTGACATATTAATCATTAATACAACGGTTACATTAATTAATTAAAATTTAGTATTATAAAAGTAAGCGAAAAAATTATATACATGTTGAATTATTCAATAATTCATGTAACTCTAAGGAAAAGACAATATCTATGAAAGGAATTTAATAAAAAAATGGAAATAAAGAGAATAAATATTTTTGTTATAAAATTCTTTAATATTTTTATTTATTATATCGTAAGTCATGGCAGGTTTGTATAATTAGCTCAAAATAAGTGTATTGCAAAGAAGTCTGGTGAATAACATGGGCATACTGTCTGAACTGAGTGTCGTTTATAAAATAGTAATTATTCTACTTAATAATATATCAAATTATATTGCAGTAAGATATATATATATATATATATATATATATATTTCTAATGTTGGGCTGCATTTAGGATATTCCTAAGTGAGCGCTACAAATGATGGGTAAATGTGATGACGTCTTATACAATGGGACACCCAACGGGTACGCCATCTTTTCCCCCAAAGTGAAGGAACAAAGAACACACCCCCACAGAAAGGAACATCCATGCCCGAACCAAAATTCGAACCCGGGACATACTGCTTCGAAGTTAGGAGCGCTAACTACTCCGTCATCGGTTGGCATTAGTGAAATATATTGTGTGTTTAATAAATAATCAAATAACTTGTTTGAAATATATACGCATTTATAAAACAAAATAAAACAATAACACAGCTATTATCATTAATTTTAATATTAATAACCAGCAGTCTCTGTTCTTATTAATTTATTGAAAATTAATTTCTTTCATTCATCAAAATTCTTATAAATATTGAATGGAAAAAAATAATTACGAAAAAACTCTATATAGGAGTTTGATATGTTAAAAGTCATATTCATGAGTGAAAATAATCCAAAGGTTTAAAAAGCTTCTTTTTTAAAAAATTGAAAATTAGACTAACTCGGCTTTTGTTTAGACACTTAAAACCAAAAAAACTTTTCGAAAAGATATAGTTTGATCATTTGTAAAATCATTACTTGAATACTTACCAAATTATAAAAAATGATGGGTGTTTCATATTTTCACGAAAATTTTTGAATTCATGCTTAAAATAATTAAACTATGTGACATATAGTTTACTGGGTACCATTGGAGAAATCATAGTTCAAGTACGATAGACACATTTCCAAAAAATGGGGAAAGCTCCTTTTTCAAAAAATTTTCTGTAAAATTAAAATTTAGAATTCTAAAAAAAAAAAAAAAAAAAGCTATACCTATTAAGTGTTTATTTGGCACGGAATATTATAGCATTGAAATATTATAACACTGAATAATATTATATAATTTTCCTATTTCAAGCTTACATCATTGCTTCAAAAATGCTGAATAATTTATACACAACAATTGTTTTCGTAATTTTTTTAAATTCAATTAAATCTCATCCCTTAACTTTTTTATGTTTTTTTTAAAAAGAGTAAAAAGTCAGCAAAAATTTTAAAATAAATATCTAAAGAATTATTTGGAAAAAAAAATAAAATAAAATTTTTTACCAAAACCAATGAATTTGTTATTTTTTAACTTATTTTCCTGTTGATGAGGTTATAATTATCATATTTTATATTAAAAAATAATGCTTTACAAAGACTATTTGGTATTTGATGTAAAAAACAAATTTTTATTATTAACATTTTGTGTTTTTTTTTAAAAGGGAAAACTCATTTTTATAGAAGTTAATATTTATTTATATATACTTTTTAATACAAACTAAAGAATATTTATTATATATATCTTTAGCTACATATAATTAGTTTTTGTTACATATAGTATAATATATTCTTTAGTTTGTAATATATAATATATACAAACTAAAGAATATATTATACTATCCTCAGAATTCATTGATTTCTAAACTAAGCAGAAAATTTTTTCTAAAGAATATCTTGAACGAATATAATCTTAATTAATGTTTCTGATTATTATAGTGCTGCTCTGGGGTAAAAACACTTCGTACTAAAAATTTAAATTCATTAAATTCAAGAAATTTGCATTTATTATTAGTATTAATGATTTACAAACACACATAATTAATGATTTGCTTATTATTATTATCAGTGATTTATTTTATTTAATTTACTTGGATTTTTTATTTTAAACAATGTATAAAAATATGCATTGGGATATCTTTACATTCTAGATAATTCTTAGAAAGAATGTTGTTAATTTATGATGTTCACGAAAATGAACTTGTCGCATATTGAAGATCTGTCGCATATTTTCTTTTTATTTTAATAAGGCCTTAAATTTTCTCCGAATCTTATTGGTCAAATTTAACACTCAAATATCTAGAATAAATAGGGCTATAACAGCCTGTGATCTTTACCCACGGTATCTACATTCGGCCACACTTGCTTACGACACGTAACAAATTCTTGAATTGAAATCTTCAGAAAAAAATTTAGATAATTACAACTTCTTTTATCCATTTAGAACACACATAAGAATTCATATTTGATAGTCATATACTTGTTTTACTCGATATTTCTCTCATTTTCAAATGTTCATATTGAAATTTTCTCTGTGATTCCACTATTTGTACATTCATAACATTAGCTCATCATCATAGAAGGAAACATTAAGCAAAAAAAAAAAAACTCTATTTAATTTTAATTGAATTTGATTCAAAATTAGTTAAAGAAGAAATTTGGAATACCATGAAACTTGAAACTTTGTAGCGAGTTTTCAAATATGTCTCCTTATTTAATCATTTTTATTTTATGCATTTTTTTCTAATCTGCATTGCACTATTTATATAACTTGTTACCAGCTCCGCTATTGAGAAGGAAAAAATTTCTGTTTACCTTTATTTTAACGAGATTTCACGTTCACCTATTTATGCTTTCTTTTATTATCTACTAAGACAGTATTTTTAGGGCTTTCTTTTCACTTTAAATAAATAAGGTATTAATTTTTATTACATTAAATTTTTATTTAGTACATTTGAATATATATAACTTAACAAATGCATCTACATATAATCATGATATCTTCATAATATGATATAGAAGGAAGAACAATTCTTGATAAGAAACTATAACTACGAGTATATCGAAAACGCTTTGTTGACAAAATGTTTCTCACGTGAAATAAATTGTTCTGGCAAAAATCCATAAGTCCTGATTCCTGCTAATTGACAAGGTGCGGGAGCTCAAAAAGTTAAAAGATGTCACCTGTTTTCTTGGAGTTTTTTTTTTTCTTCATCCCACGTGATCATTTTCTTGTCCCCGCCAATTAAGTACGCGTATGAGAGAAATGAGGCCAAGTTTAGGCCATATGCACAAGTGGGGCAGTCTGTTGTTTCGAAAAGAAAAAAAGATGCTGAGGAAGATGTTTTGTCTAACATTGATTGCAACCCATTGCTCCTTGTGGTAATGATAGCGATCTGAGAACAGTCAGAATTCTATTTGGAGGTGCTCATGGCGACATCAGGCTTCTTTCAACATTGCAGAAATTGAAGGTTGAATATGCTCAAGTACAAGGTTGCATGGATCAATAAATTTTTATGAAAAGCATACACACACATTCATTTTCAAAAGAAAAAAAAGGTTCCACCAACGCATGGCAATATTCTGTAAAGTTGTTTTAAGATGTTTTATAATTTTTGAAATGATATATTTTGGAAAGTGTTTGTTCTCTACAGATAGGAAAATATGAGATTGTATTTGTAATGAAAGATGCTCAAAAATGTATTCTTTAAAATTTGTAAAAGATTATTACTATAATGTAGATGCATATTCAGGTGTTAAAGAAAAAATTATAATTACTATAATTTCATCCAAACTATATTGAAAGATCGTAACATTTTGAGCAACCGCAAAAATATTGAAATGATAATGATGCATTGAATAATGTTGAATTTATGCATGAATGTAAAACAAGGTATAAATCATGTGAGTCTGAAATATATACCCTTTATTATATGATAAAAAACCATTTTGGCCACAAAAAGTTTTGCAATGGAATTTTATGACTTCAAAGTTATTTATGTTCGTATTTTTCATTTATTTTGTATTTGCTCTTTTATTTACGAAATTATTTATTTAAAATGACAATAGTAAATCTATCCTCTAATTTAATTCAAATCTGGGAGAAATTAGAAAAAATTTAAATCTAAAAGCTCTTGGTTTTTAACTAAAATTTTATATATATATATATATATATATATATATATATATATATATATATATATATATATATATATATATATATAAATCAATGTTTTTTTTTCTCTTAATAAATATCTGCAAGATTTCCTTGTTTAATTTTAAGCAACTCCTATTATATTAGCATAGTTGGATTTATTATTTTTAAACATTTCAGAAAACTGTTGGCAATACTTTTCAGTTTTTTTTTAAATCTTAATTATTAAAATATTTTTGTAATGAAATTTTCTTTATTAGCTATTTAAACTATTTTGCATTTGTTCCTGTTCCCGTAAATTGCCTATCGTATTTATAAAAATATTTCAACTATACTAAATGGAATTAAACATTTTATTTTTATTATTGTTGTAGATAAAATCATATAAATTTTTTTCTGTTTCCGCACAGAAATAAAATTGATGCTTGAAATATATATTTATTCCCAAAAATTTACAGCGTAATAATTCTTTTATCTTTGAAGAAGGACATAGCAATTAATTATTACTTATAAACAGGAAAAAGGAAACTACCAGATCATTCAAAATGTAAACATGATTTATAAAATGGGATTTACCTGATAATTTAAATACGTGTGATATTGTATTTTTTTAACAAATATTAAAAAGGAAATTTTGAAATGCACTGGTAATTAATGCTTAAGATATGTATATCAAGCATATATTTCTACTGTTACACATGTATGTATATATGCATGTTATTTTTAATCCAATAATTGACTGCATAATACTGAAGCTATATGATAGTAAAGTAAACACCAGCAGAGGTCCCTGTACCTAACCCTGAAAGAGTTTTACCAGATTTGATGGACCCGTTGGAGAGAAAAGGAAACGGAACACAGTACATACAAGACTATACAATTATGCTTGCAATCATATGGAGACACTAAAAATTATTACATTTACACAGTAAAGAGGGTAGTTAAGTATACTATTTTACACAAATTGGATTGCAATTAAGAGTTAATATGGGGAGACGTAAGAAGCATTCAAAATAGGTATATGACAAAATACATGGCAGGATGTGGTAAGACAGGCATATAAAACACAAATCAAATTGCATGCATATAAGAAATAAAGAAAATAAATGGAAAAACAAAAGGAAATAAAAAATGATAAAACAGAATTGAATACATATACCAGCATTTACTGCAAATTGATGAGGTAATAATGATTAATGAATAATTAATGCATTTAGTATATGGATTTGGTTGTTTCGTGTATCGGCTCAAGGTAAGTTAGGTCATATGAAATTCTAAGCTATATATACACAAAGTTTAGATAGGTTATACATAATGCATTAAAATAAGTCAATACAACATGATAATAATTGTGATTAAGTAATTAAGAGCGCTGGAATGATGGTGATAAAATAGCAAACAATTAATAATGAACTATATACAAGGAGATGAAAAACAGGCTAAATGTTACAGGTAGAGAGAAAAATGTCTAAATGTAGAATATGAGAGAGATGGAGTATGCGGATTTTATGGCTCATCATCTTCCAGGTGAAGTCTATCACCGTCACGGGCATTATTATTCTCCTATTCCAGTGGAATTATTAAGTCCCTATATTCAAGGAGAAAGTTTATAAGATTAATAATTTTTAGTTTTGCTGCCTTGTTGATGGCTCATAACTTTTGTTCTCATAACTTTTTGCAAATACTTTAATAATGTTTTGGTTTCTCTTCAATGTACTTTATAAGAAGAATAACGTATCTTAGTCAAGATGGTACTATGAGTGACTTTGAATAGGAAATACATAAATGGGTAGTGTATTATCAGAGCTTTCATTTATAATCAAACACAACAAGTGTGAAAAAGTTTTCCAATCTTATTGTGCACACATGTTTGAAGTTAAAAACACTGTATATCGAATGTTTATTAGGACTATTTGCAACCTCGTTCAGTTTCGGAAGTTTTTGGCTACTCAATATTCTTCACTCTGCAACGTCAAGCGTGAGCTTTGAATTAAAAAATTTGGAAATTACCATCCTCCACTGACAATGTATAGTCCAGGGGTAACCAAGACGTCGACCGCGAAGATGTTTTAGGTAGTCCACGCGATCATTCCGTTGATGACTTCGGATATTAACAGTTTAATTTATGACTTATGACACAGAATTAAGGAACTATTTAAAATAAAAATTTACAACAGTTTACGATTTAAAACCTAAAACAAGCTGTGCAAAGATATACAATGAATTTGACGTTTTACTGTGGAGAATTAAATGGAAACAACTTGACAAAGTGGTATGCTTAGATTATATCCAATAGCCGGCGCGATTATATCGACGTGGCGAGTCGACTAGTCTGCCCGTCACACCCGTTCGTGTTGTTTCAGTTCTCAGTTAATCGTCTTACGTTGCAGGTCGCTCGCTTTCCATCACATTGATACGATAATTTGTTGTTTCAACAACCCTTCCAAAATGACTCAGCCATGTACCAGTACTAAGATAAGTAAAACATCCTAGAAATGGAACTCATTTTCTCACTCATTATCACAATGAGTGAGAAAATGAGTTCCTTTTTCTAGGGTGAAGGAGAGATGTGTTTGTCTCATATGTAACTCGAATGTGGTACTACCAAAAACGTTGAAAGACATTTTAAAACTATGCATTTAAAATACTCTAGATTTTCCACTCAGCAGTGAACTTCGAAAAGTCAAAATGGATGAATCAAAGTCGAATTTACATTTAAGGCAATCTCTATTTACGAGACCATACACCAAAACTAGAGCAGTAACATTGGCGTTGTTTAAAATTACAGAGATTTTGATAAAGCGAAAAAAAAAATCATTCCAAGATGAAGAATTGATAAAAGAAGCTTTCTCTAAAGTAGGAGAAGTGCTTTTCCACGATTTTAAAAACAAATTTGAAATAATATCGTCAATAAAGGATATTTTGTCGCGTAATACTGTGATGCGACGGACTGAAGTTATGAATAATAATTTTGAGGATTTATTAAATGACGATTTAAGAGCTTGTAAGTTCCTATCACTTTAACTGGATAAATTCACGGATATAAGTGACATTGCACAGTTATACGATTTTGTAAGAATGGTTTTCGAAGATATGACTTCAAAAGAAGAGGTATTAACTACAATTCCATTGAAAAGACAAACGAGAGGCCAAGATATTTACAATTCATTTAAAAACTTTATTGATAAGACAGGATTTTCAATATATAAATCGGTCTGTTTTACAACAGATGGAGCTCCAGCAATGGTCGGGAATCGAATTAGTTTTATTGCCTTGTAGAATAATGATGAGGAATTCCCACTTTTACCAGCTATCATTGCATTATCCATCAACAGGTTTTTGTGTTCAAAAATAATAAAGTCTAATGATATGATGCAGATTGCTTTTAAAATCGTCAATTCAATTCATTCAAGAAGTCTTCAGAGACGGCAATTTCTGGTGCTTTTGGAAGAAACTGAATCAGAGTACGGAGATCTCTTATTGCACACAGACGTGAGGTGGCAAAGCCGTGGTGCATTTTTAAAAAAAGATTTCGTATTCTGTTACCAGAAATAAAAAAAAAAAATTCTACAAACGAAAGGAGAGCACATTACTGAATTGGAAAATGAGAAATGGCTCATGAAACTAGCTTTTCTTTGTGAGATCACTGCAAAAATTATCGACTTAAACCTAAATCTACAAGGAAAAATAAATGTTTAACAGATATGATGATCGCGATTAAAACTTTCAAGGAAATGATAAAAAGGTATGCGTCGCCATTGAGAAAACATGAATTGAGAAACTTCAAGAACATGGAGGAAGAGTGCATCCATAATCCAAACCGAGATTTCGAAGATTTCGCAGAACACTTAGATGTTTTGTTTGAAGAATATGAAAGAAGATTCGCTGACTTAATTAGGTTGGAAGAAATATTCAATTTTATGATATTTCCATTTAATGAAAATGTCAACATAGATGGAGTATCTGATAAAATCGGACATTTAATAGATACCACATCAGTCACGTTCGAGAAACAAATTATTAGATTAAAATGCGATATATTTCTTAAATTCAGAGCATCTAGCGCGATACTGATTTTAGAAAATTAATTTCTGAGGAAACGTTCCCAAATATTTACAAATTGATTTTGTATTTGAAATCATACTTTGTTTGGTTCGACGCATCTCTGTGAATCTTCTTTTTCCACTATGAACGCTATAAAAACGAACACATATCGCGTTTAACAAATGAACATTTAATTTCGTGTTTACGTATTTCAATTAGCTGATACCAGCCACAATATGATAAACTTGTAGATATACAGTGCCAAATTTCAACTAAACGAAGTGAATAGGATGGTCAATTTTTGATGTATGAATACTTCGATAATTTTCGTCAGTAAATTTTTATTTTTTAAATATTAGGAAATAAAATTTTTTTATAAAAATTATATAATTTACAATTTTTTTCTTGTTATCGAAAATAAATATATAAACATGTACGTTACGCTACTTTAGCTCTGCCATTAGTAGACCACCTTCGATTTTTTAAATGTAGAGTAGACTACGGATCCCAAAAGTTTGGTAACCCCTGGTAGATATCAACAGCGTGTCTTTAATGACTGTAAAGTAAAGTAAACACCAGCAGAGGTCCCTGTACCTAACCCTGAAAGTGTTTTACCAGATTTGATGGACCCGCTGGAGAGAAAAGAAAACGGAACACAGTACATACAAGACTATACAATTATGCTTGCAATCATATGGAGACACTAAAAATTATTATATTTACACAGTAACATAAATACGTTCTTCAGCCAAAATAATCCAATCATTAACTGCAAATGTTTCGAATCATGTTTTAGAGATATATTGCTGTCATTTCGAGATTTGATGTACTTGCAAACCATTTCCAGATAAAAATACATTGTGTTATCTAGACTAATAATTTTGCAGTTGGTTAGAAAATAACCTAGGCAATTCAAATGAAAGGTTTTCCTTCCTAGATTATCATTAATGAATCTTGCGTATGTAACTCATCATCGAAAAGTCAAATAGGGCAAAAATATTTGCAAAAGCCCACTTTCGTAATCATGAAAACCTATGACATAACATGCTTGAATATTTCTATGAAAGATTTTCAATGATTTGCTGAATCAACGTAACTTTAAAACTGTAGCATTCTACTTTAAAAAAAAAATCTCAAACGAGCTTTAAGAATAATCATGACTTTTGGTACTTCATATATTCTCTCTCTTTTGTTGTAAATATAAAAACACAAAGGTTCTCCGAGAATTTAATAGAATGATTTATTTTTTATCCCAAATATATCTAGCTTCAGAGTTTAATTTAAAATTTAAATAAAACTTAAAAATTTCTGAAAAAAAAATAAAAAAAATTAAACAGTACTTGTCAGTAGCTATGAAATATATTATTTCATACTTCTTATATTTCAAAGTTCAAACTTGTTCTAATTTTAATTCTTAAAACTCAGTATTTTTGCAATTATTAATTATTTGATTACGTAAGAAATTTTGGTAAAGTCGAGTAAGTTTTTTTCTGTTGACGAAAACTTACTCAAAATGATTTTGATATTGATGGTCAGAACGAATAATTCGTCGTTAATTTTTGTAGCAAGGATTTAGGAATGATAGTGCCAGTATTATAAGTAAAAATAAGATCAAATGAATACGTTTAAGTTCTTGGGGAATAAGTAATTGATAAAAATATTATTCTTTAATCCCGCATTTGGCAGACGTTGAAATAGAATTTTATAGAGAGCTATTTTGTGTGAAATACGACGAGTATATTATAATATTTTTAAAAATGAGATAATTTTTAGAGGAAATCAATTAAATCAAAAAAATGTGTTCAAGAAATAAAGGAAATTTATAACTATTAAGCTGAACAAGCAAATGGAATAAAAGTATTTTTGTAATAAAATGCTCGAAATTAAAAAAAAAAGTTCAAAATTTGCTTTTGTCACTCAACGGTCATTTTTTTTTTCCTCACGAGAATTAACTAGAACAAGATTTATAGTTTGAAGTAAATTCCGCGTCACCATGCCAGAATAGAGTTTCGAAACAATAACCGAACAAAACGCTATCTATACAGCTGTCAACTCAGTACAAGCTTCAGAAAATGTTGCAAACATAGTTCTCTAGTTGTAATGAGAATATTTGTTATATATAATTTCATTCCATCGTAATATTATTCAAAACAATTTAGGAATAAAATTTTAAATAAATATACAATATTAAGATAAATTATAATATTTGTGGTAGAAAGTAATAAGGTTAAACTCACGAAGTTGAATTCAACTCAAGCATTTTAATTCTCAAGTAATGTTACAAAGTATATAAGTTCTTTCAGTATAATTAAATAACTAAAACATTATATAAGAGAAAAATTATACTGCAGGAGATCGAGAGAATCTCTTTTTTTTTTTTAAGTTTGTTTGCCACTCTGGGACATATTTTGTAAAATAGAAATAATTCGAGCTATATATATGGTTTAGAATGGATTTCGTACCACGATAGACATCCATGTGCGAATGGATATCAACTGTGCATTTAAGGCTAGAGCAATAAATATTCAACTGTTGGCTTGCCAAAAACTATAAAAAATTTAAGAAAATTACGTAATCGCGCGCAAGCATCAGTGTGCAAAATCTCCATACACGATTACTACATTCATAGAAAATTGATAAAAAGGCTTTTATAGACATTGTTATCTTAGAAAATCATCAATTAAATCATATAACTCGCTATTTTTTATCTAATATACAAAAACTAAATATAAGACATTTTATTTAAATTTTTTCCCGATGGATGAGTATTTTAGTATATATTACAGCAAAAAAAAATTCCTGATATTTTAAACTTATTGTGAAAATAGAATATTAATTTTATATATCCAAAAATGCTTAACTAAATATCTAAAGGTTTAAAAATAACAAAAGAAAACTTCATATTAATTAACAGCTCTTTTTAGAGTGCAACAAATATAATCTCAAAAAATTTCTGTGTATTTTAAGCTGGTTTTTTTTGGCAATAAAATTTTTGTTATTAACAAGTAGTTTTGATAAAATTTTAATTGAATAAACTAGTTAGATGTCAAGGACTTGTAAGTCTGCATTATTTAATAATCATGTCAGGGATGATATAGGCTGCCCAGAATTCAAAAAGCGATTTATACAATTCATATAGAACATTTTTTTTTTTTAAAAAAAATCAGATTTACCCGAATTTTAATTTCGGTGTTTCTCCATTCATGCAAGTGTTGGGACTTTTAGTTGGAAAACTTACAGTTGATCTAAAATGCGAATATTGAAAAAGACTGAAATTTCTTGGAGTGAAAGTAAAAAAGGTTTTTATTTATTTTTTTTTTTGAATTCTTATTCCCGAGTGCTTTATAGTGGATTCACTCATAAAAAGATGTAGTTTTGACCATTGCTACATTCTACTAAAAAATTTAGTAAAATATACGCTAAAAGCTTGGAAAGAGTTTTGTATCATTTCTTATAAACTCCTCGAAATAAAAAAAATGATACTAATTATTAAGTTGATTATTTAGAAAGTATGCAATGAAACATCAAATACATTGCGCATATTTCTGTTTAAATACAGAAAATATTTTAATTTTTATAAATTTTAGTCATTTGATTAATACTAATACTGATAATTTTTATAAATGTCAAAATTTTTGTAGAGTTTTCTGTTAAAATAAACAAAAGGAAAGATAAAATTTATGCAAAAATTTTTATGTTGAATCCTTGCATACAATATTTTAGATAAGTGTATTTGCTTTAATAACGTATAAAAATAAAAGTCAAGCAATTTAAATAGTTTACAAAGAGAAATATTTTATATAAAATTTAAATGTGATTAATACGAATAGCTTAATATGGAATTAAGCATCACCAAAAAGGCAAATATTTGTGGTTATGTTACTTTTGAATAATAATTTTTTCTCAAAAGTAAACTGGGAAGAAAATGTTATTATGTAAATTTTAATAGTTATTTTATAGATAATCAATCTATCATATATATATATATATATATATATATATATATATATATATATATATCAACTTTTAAGATTAAGTGAAACAAAAATTATGCTTACAATTATCAAATAATCTTAGTACAACATTTCTAATTTTAGTTTTAAGTTTTCTAATGACTTTTAGCATGAAAGCCAGAAATATTTTTCAATGCCTTATAAAGTACTGAAACTTAAGATTGAGAAAAAATTCATAAGCAATATATTTCTTGCATTTTATTTAAGAATTTGAAAGAAAATATGATGGTTTTCAATAGATGAGAATATTTCTGGAAACTTCCAAATGAGTGACATCCCTAAAGAACTCACTGAAAATAAAGAAAAAAAGAGAGTAAGCAGTTTATTCGTCTCAAATTATCTTTTGCGAATATAAAATGAAGTCAACTTGTCAGCTTGCGGCGACTATTTACAGCCGACAAATGAAATGTTTTCCTTAGCACACTCCCAATTGGAAGGGAAAACTAGCGATTCGTGAGAGCAAGGTGTCCTGGTGTGCAATTACATCGCACGTGATTAATCTTCAGAGCCGAGATGTAAGGAAATTCTTATTCGTCATCTGCTAGCTTGCCAAAATGTCACTGTTAATGAATTCAATTTTAAGCACAATTTTTTTCCTGCCCAATGAGAGACAAGCAGACGGACAGATTTGATGGAGAAGTATGTAGACGGACAAAGTCAGTTAATTTCAATTGTAAGATAAACTCCAGTTGAAAATGTTCGTTCGCTTCGTAAGCAGAAACAGAAGAAAAATGAGTTTCCTTCAATGACGCCACTTTCGTTCTCTAGTAAATATTCCCCGATTTTCCCTTTCCAATCTTTCGTCAATTAACGTAGGGAAAATCAGGAAAATATGCCTCGAGGATGAAAGATGCTTCTGTTGCATGATGTTTTTATTTATTTGTAGAAGTAATAGGGTGAAGAAATGAAGATAAATGATAAAAAGATGCTAAAAATATTTTCATGAAATTAAATAAAAATATTTTTAGGAATGTGATGAGACGAATTTATATTTTGTTGGGAAATAAATAACAATCGGCAAAGGTCTTTAAAGCAAAATTAGAAATCTTCAGCACGGAAATTGAACATTCATAACGTTTTTAAATTCTACCAGGACAATGACTCCAAGCACACTGCTTTGAGCGTTAGACTCTGGCTACTGTATAACTGTTCTGAAATAATAAAAACACCACCACAATCTCCAGACTTAAATCCCATAGAGAATATTTGGCAAGAATTGGACTCAAGAATTCGCAAGCACACCATTTCTTCAAAACAGCAATTAAAATAATATAATAAAATCTGTGCAGTTAAAATAATAAAATCTGTGCTTCAAAAAGAATGAGATAAAATCACTCCAGAAATCACAAAAAAAAAAAAAGTCAAATCTATCCCAAGAAGATTAAATAATGTTTTTAAAGTAAAAGGAAATCCAACAAAATTTTAAAACATTTTAAAGAGTAAAATTTTTGAATAAATATTTGATTGAAAAGTGAGTGTCTCATCACTTATGTAAGCTTTTTTTGCTCCGTTCTAAGTAATTGTATTTTTATTTAATTAATAATAGTTTGACAAAATGTATGTTATGTAACAATTGTTACTAACTTTAAATATGAAACACACCCACAAAAAATTTTTACACGTATTTTTAATTAATTTTATTTTATATTATTTTTAAATTATTTTAAATGTAATTATATACGAGAATTTTATTTACTTTCTTCAATCATGAAAGCTAACATATTACAAACACATTAGCTGGGATATATTTTCAGTGGGAATTACGTACTGGAAGAAATATTCGCTGGAAATCAAATTTTAAGCATGCATTTGGTTTTTGGTTATTATAAAGAAAAGAATAGCAGCTTCACATCAGGCAGATGAACAAAATTCTTTTTTGAAATAAGTTTTTGCTTGTTTCAAATAAGTGATAGCTTGAATATAGCAAAGAATACAGTAATCATAGGGAAAAAAATTAAAAATTAATTCATATTTTTTAGAATTGTTGCTTGATAAATTAGAAATTATTTAATTTGAATTCATAGTTTTGTATTCAGGTTCTTGCAATATTATATATATATATATATATATATATATATTATATATATATATATATATATATATATATTATATATATATATTGATTTTGCATAAGAGAAGATTTTGGAAATTATATGTGTTTTATAATTTTACAGATTTATTTTTCTCTACAAAACTATAAATAAAGTTAATTTACTTTAAAACAATATTATAAAGACATCATTCTTTGCAAAATACGAATTATATGTGTTATGTAGAAAATATTATTATTACAAAAAGTAAAGTAGTTTAACTAATGACGAAAATACAGAATGGGAACTTCATTCTATGCTAAATACTTTGCAATCACAGTATTTAATAAAGAGTATATTTAATAATAGTATATATATAAGTTCGAGCCGTTTAAAATATCGATGCGTTTAAAATAACAATGAAATGTTTTTTGTTGTATACAATTATAATAGACTGCAATCAACAAAAAATACTTTGTAAATAACTGTTTGAACTTATGATTAAATATTTTTTTTAACAAAAACTATTGAAAAAGGCCCTAAGAAAAGTATATGAGAATCAGTATTCTTTAAGTATAAAAAGGACAGACTATTAACAGGCAGAAATTGAACTTTTTCTTATAAAATAAATGTTAACAAATGCATCGTAATGGAATGTTTTCTAAGCATTCACACACAGAAGGTTATTTCATTAGAATGCAACTAAACAGAAGTTATAAAATATTTCCCTTCCAGACAGAAAAAACAGAAATAAATCAAATTTTTAAAAATATGTATTACACTTAATAGTGAAAATTTAAAAGGAATTATAAAATGCTGCAAAAACTTATCTATGACTCGATTAGGAGGATATATACTAGTCAAATCGCGCAACTAATCTCGTTCCTGTAACATACATACTGAAAAATGACTGAGTATAGAGTTTTGCGAGCTTAGCTATGAAAAACTTTAAACTTGAGATGATAATGATGATGATGATGGTGGATATATATATATATATTATATATAACGGAAATGTCAACAAATAATAAATGTCACACTGAATTAAAATGAACCTAGATTTTGTCTTAAATTAGTTGTGCTTCATTGAACTATTAACCCCCACTACAGTATTTGGGAATCAACAATTAAAGTTTCTGGCATTCTTTTTATATGAGACAATAAATTAGCTCATCCAGCCAAGATATTTTCCAGATTAATTTATTTTTATTTCCAATCACCCCTGGAACTGGATTGAAGAAAAATACAGCTCCTGATTCGAGCAGTATATTTATTTGTCATTTGTGTTACTTATATTGACTTTGCTTGCAAAAGTTCTTTTCCAATATGGCTTGGATATTCTTGAATACAGAATCATAGACATCTTATTACAAGTTACACTTTCATTATGGTTAATAAATGGGGATCTTAAAAAGTCTTATATGAGGAACCTTAAAATTTTTAAACAAAAGAAAGAATAAATAAATAATTATTTAAGTTACAAGTGATTATTTAGATATGTGGACGAATTTAGTTACTGAAGAGAAGTTTTGGAAGAACATAATTAAAACTTTTTGGAAGAATATAATTTAATATTTTGTATAATATAATAAATATTCGTACACAAGCATAAATAGTTTAATTAAAAAATTAAATAAACTTAAAGAGCTTTATTTTAAAGCTCAATTTGTTCACAATTTTTAGTTCGCATTTATCAATGAATACAAATACTTATACAAATATTAATTTATTTTTTTATTCATATTTGATATATTCCACTTTATCTCCCTTCCATCAAATATATTAGCAAACTTCTACGAACAAAAAGGAAATATTTTCCAAATTAGTTCGCTTCGTACGTGATTGCTTGATATTCTTTGTAAAAAACATTCCATTTCAAGTAAATTATTATTTGAAACCAATTATAAGTAAACAGTTTATATCGGGAGAGATCTGATTGAGAATCCACTCATGGTGGTGGACTTTTTGAAGGTGTACGCGTTCTTGAACCTGGTCTAGCGGTGCTGACCTAGGGGGCATGCAACAACAAACAGTTTATTTTTTCATAAAATCTATGTAAAAGGAATTTTTACTTTAAAAGCACTTCAATTTTTTTCTTCAAAAACAAATTTCAAAAAGGGAAGTTAATATGAAGAGAAAAATACACATAGTGCGTAAAATGTTCATGAAGTAAAAAGTTACGAAATATTTGGCTAGAAAATCCTATAAATTAAGCATGAAAATTTATGTAACTGTGTATAGCTTCTTTTCTTCCTGCTAATTTCATTTTTTTTTATATTTTTGCTGAATAGAGTGAAATCTAATAATATATTAACTGTACACATTTGTTACATTCTAAAATAAGAATCGTTTCACCTTTCTCGTTGCATAGAAACAATAACATTTTTAACATAAGAAAACAAGAATGCTTATTTAAAGAGAGAAATTGTTATAAATATTACACTTAGGAGTAAAAGTAAATACCATAAATAAACTCGACTCCAGGAATAAAAGAAACCCAGTTCGTCATTCAACCAAAACCGTGCGTTTAAAATTTCCCAAAAATAAAATCTCGTGTAGTTTTCCCAACTCTTATTCCATGCTCTAAACTTTTTTCTCTCAAAGATGCTAAAACAGACTGGAAGTCAAAAACTCTCGGAGGACCCAAAATAGAAACTTATCGTTGTGTGCGGCAATGACATTTGCTGACTTTTCTCGATAAAACAGAAGAAGCTTGACTGACTGCTGATGTGTTCCGCCGTCTACTCAAGCCCACTTCAAACGGCTCATCTCTACTTCCGCTGCTGTGATTTCAGAGATAGAAGCTACATTAAAAACATTTGGTTTTGACTGCCCTCCCCCTCACTGATATATCTCTTTCAAACCATACCAAATGAAACATTCAGTGTAAAGGACCCAACGTAAAACAAAGACGAAATGCGGATTGGAAATCTTCAAAGTCATGAACGGAGAGCTAATTTTAGACATCAACACAACTCAATAGTTTGAAAATAAGATTTTGAGAACTTAAATTTATTCATGACTTGTAGGACACAAACAATGTCACTTTACGACAAACTTTTAAATAACGTGTTTAAGAAACTCAAATTCATTGAAATTCAAGCTTATGAAGTCTTTACAAATTTGTCATGAAATATTTACATTTCGATTTCAATACTTTTCAAGAAATATAAATGAGTTTACGCATTTCCTTTGTTACAAAAAATTGGAGTCAAATTTTAAATATTATATTAAATTTAATAATTAACCCTCAATAGAAATATTTCATTCTAAAATAATTAAATAAATCATTAAGAAAATACTATAATATGCTCTCTGAAAGAGTAAGATATTGACTGAAAGTTGGTGATAATTTAAGATATCTGAGAGATATGTTATCACCAAATTAAAAAAATTAGCAAAAGTTGTCACATATACATTAAAACATTAATTTTTTTACGCAGTAAATATGGATGTTATTTTATAAGACAGTTTTTATTCATATCATCTACACGTTATTTACAAATAGGGATAATTAATTTTTTGATTTTAAAATATTCAGTTTCAGAAACCCTTTAAGAGACTAAATTGTTGCAATTAACGAAAAATATGCCAAAATGAGTCAAGAGGCTTCATGAATCTGAAAAAATATTTAATTAAATTACTGTCAAATAACGTAAAAATGTGCTTTTTCGCCAATGACTTTCACAGAAATTAGGTACGAATTTATATAAACATTTGAAATAAGAGAGGAAACTAATAAAAAGAAAGGAATTTATTTAATAATGTACATCTGTGTCTAATGTTGCTAAATACTTTGACCATGAAATCGCTGGGGAAAATATCAATCCCCAGCAATCCACTTGGTTCTGGCTGAACGCTAGAGGGCGTTCTTTGCAACTTATATTTTTTTACATAGTTTTTTTTAGTATCACTTTTGTTTTTGCTTGCTATTGTAGGAGAGCAATGTTTCTCAGCTGGGGTCTATTTAAATGGCCAAAAATATTTATTATTTTTTTGTGTTATTGAATATTTGTTACATTTTCAATTGCGCATTTAGTTTTTAGTTTGGTTTCTTTTTCTATAGCAAGGTAAATAAATGTTTCAATAACAAATACATAAATCGTTTTTTCTATTTATATAATTTTAGATCCTATGCTTTTCGTATGAATTATATATCCTTTTTAATTATTCATTCGTAATAAATTAATTTTCTTAATTTTGAATGTTATAAAATTTTACTGATCCCTTTTACTTCTCTTTCTGTCCGTATACATTTTCATATGAAGAACTTATACTTGTTAATAACTCAAAGAATCCGATAAACAGGTTTTTATCAAAATAATGGAAACACCTTAGATTTTGAAGGAATCCTTTATTAATATGACGTAGGACCACTTTTGACATGTAATACAGCTTGGATTGGCCTGGGAATCGAGTCGTACAAATTTTGAATAGTGTTTAGAGGAATATTGTACCATTCTTCATGGAGATATTGTGAAAGTTCCGTGAGAGATACCTGTGGAGGATATCAATTCCAGATTGAAAGCTTTAAAATAGACCACAATGGTTTGATTATATTGAGGTCTGGGGACTGTGCGGGCCAAGGTAGATGTTCCACTTCATTTTCATGTTCATGATTGGACAAGTCTGGCTGCAAGAATGGGGCATTATCATCTTGGAAAATTCTATCTCCCTCAGGAAACAAAGTTTGCATCATAGGATGGACCTGGTCAGCTAAAACTTCTCTATACTTCTCCCCAGTGATCATTCTTTTCAGGGTTACGATTGAACCACATGAAAATCATGACACGGCTGCCCAATACCATGACTGATCCACCTCCATGCTTGACATTTGAAAGGAGGCAATCAGGATCATACGCTTTTGCAGGTGTTCTCCAGACATGTACCCGTTCTGTTGGGGAGGGGAGAAAGCGTGAAACATGATTCGTCTGACCATATAACAGTTTTCCACTTATCCATAGACAAGGTTTTGTAGTTATGGCACCACTCTACATGACGTTTGGCATTAGCATCAGTGACAAGTGGCTTGGAAATTGCCGTAGATGTTCTTTTTATGAAGGTATCTCCTAACTGTAATTATTGACACTGGAGAATCTAGATGCTGATTGAGCTCTGCGGTCACATTGGCTGCAGTTGTTTTCTTTTTAGACATTATAATTCGCTTTATTATTTGTCGGTCTCTTTCACTCAGCTTCCCCTTCCGTCCATTATTTTGCTTTGCTGAGCTTGTCTTTCGGCGCTGTGTGTATGCTGTCATAACTTTAGACACCGTACCTCTAGTAATGTCTAAAAACAAAACATTTTTGCGCTTTCAAAACTTTTAAATTGTGTTCACGACAGGGGGTTTGCATCTTGTTGGTGCTATCGATATTATATTTAGTAATTCGTTCAAAAACTGTTCACTTATGAATATTTGTGATATTTGTTATTTTTTTCTCTTTAAAATTTACAAAATGTCTACAAAATTAAATTATGCAAAATATGATTTTTCAATTTCTTTCTAAATATAAATTTTAACTTAAGTAAAATTTTGACTTAAAAATTTAATCAATTTAGTGATTAAAAGCATGTTTGTTTTTTTTTAAATTTAAAATTAAAATTCTCTGTGTATTTAGAAAAGGTAAACATAATGAAAATATTTTAAGAAGTTTAAAAGTTAAAAAAAATTTGTCTAAATATGTGTTAAAATTTCAAATTTAACAAATAAAAGGCATTTCTTCTGAAACAAAAACTACCAGTTAAATTTTATTCGATTTTTCTTTATGTTTTTTTAATCATTGAAAAGAAGGGTGAAGAAAACTGAAGTTTCCATTTTAGTACAAAAGTTTATTGTCGCCGAATAGTTTAAGACAAAAAGATTTATTCAGTTTCACAGTAGAACATATCTGCCACTTTATCGTTTATACATATATGTGCGATCGGAAGTAATGTATCCATTTACATTCGGAAAAATCTTTTGTAACTCAAAACTTTTGGTAACTCTTGTAACTGTTGATGTTGGAAACGATATCAATGAACAGTGAATTAAAAAAAATAGAAAATTAATGGTAATGGATAAAATATTGAAAATTCTGACAACACATTATAATTCTAAGTACAGTGTGAAGGATTACATATTTAAAATTTTTTAAAATAATACATATATATATATATATATATTATATTACATATATATATATATATAAACTTAAAAAAAACATGATTGCACTCAACATCTTTATTCAAGTAAATATTATTTGATTTTTGTTATTTTTTAAATTTGTTTTTGAATTAATAATATTATTTGATTTTTGTTATTTTTTAAATTTGTTTTTGAATTAATAATATTATTTGATTTTTGTTATTTTTTAAATTTGTTTTTGAATTAATAAATTAAAAAGAACCAAATATGTTATTATTATTTCACATTGAAGCCTAATTTATATACACAAATAATTTTAAAAATTCTTTAGTTTGGTAACAAACTTTTAAAATCACTGTATGTATACCTTAAGTACATGCATATTCAAGGATTACCTGTGTTATTATTAATAAACTTTTAAATTACGCTATGTATATAAAATAAATTTTCATAAGATCTTGATATCATTTATTGTTTGCAATCACTATTTGCTTTAGGAAAACTTGCGTGAGAACTAGAGCACTATCGAAACGAACGTTCTTTCGAGTTCTAAGCTTTTTAAGAATAATATGTATAGACAATCATTTAAGAAGCGCGAGGCCTTGTTATATCTACTACACATTATTTTTAGAAAAAAAAATCTTTAAAAATTAAAGTATTTTAAAATTTTGAAAATAAGTATTTCCATGTTTTTAAATAAAAATGAATCCCTTTTACCCGCGTATATTCAGGTCATATTATTATTCAAATATAAAAAAATTAAGAGGTTATTTCAGGCAATCTGAAGTGTTCTGAATGATCCAATGCATAAATGAAAATTCGATATAAATAATGGAAGGACACCTAAAAATAGTGGTATGTATGAAAATTTCCGGAAGAGCAGGAAAGTTCAATGACAGTATTTTATTACGGTTAATTTTTTTGCAATGTATTTTTCCTTGTCTCTATAATCGATTCTATTCTTAAAGAAAACCATTATTCGTCTATACAATTTTCCTTTTCTTCGAAGAATGGTGTTCTTTAAATATTTATTTAAAGCAACATTCTTTAGTGCGAGACTCCCAAAAAATGCTATTTACTGAAAGAAATATAAAAGAAAAGAATTAAAGGAGCACTCAAACGTTTTGTGTCTAAAGAGCAATATGTAAAATACTTTTTAAAAAAGCTTTTTCTAAAATATAATCTATTAAAGTGTTAAAAAAATATATTTAGAACATTCTTAGAAAAACGTTTTAGAAACGATCTACTTATTTTGAAAGTTCCAATTAAATCTCCAAAAATTTTTTAACGTAATTAAATTGTTTTGAACTTATAATAATTAAATACTTAAATGTTAACTGTTGATAATTTTGAAGAATACTTAAGAGTTAACTGTTGATAATTTTGAAGAATACTTAAGAGTTAACTGTTGATAATTTTGAAGAATACTTAAAAGTTAACTGTTGATAATTTTGAAGAATACTTAAAAGTTAACTGTTGATAATTTTGAAGAATACTTAAAAGTTAACTGTTGATAATTTTGAAGAAACAAAAATATTGTTAATTATTTTTGTTTTCAAAAATCTACTGTGACACAGGAAGAAATTATTCTAAATTTGTTAAAAAAAAAAGTTTTTATCGAAATTTCTTACTCACTGTAATCAGAAAGTTACAAATTAATATAAATTTGTAATTTGTATATATTTTTAATTAATAAATAAAAAACTTATAATTAAATTAAAAGGTATAATATATGTTAATTAAGACAATGAAAAATGTTTCTCATTTAAATCTTGAAAGATAAGACATTTTTCAAGAGTGACAAATGATGCAAATATAAAAAAGTAGTTTTACTGTTGAAAATTCAAAAGTGACATATTTATAAGCTAATCTGTCTTTTAAATTGTAATTTCCTTAAGTTACAATTGATTATAAAGTTAAATAGCCATTACAATTAAATAACCATTGATAGTCTTAAAGTTAGAGCAACATTAGTTTTGATAAATTTCGGTTAACGGCAAGGATGATTAAGTTTTATTGTTCATTTTTAAACAGAATTTGAGAATTAAACTAAGAGTATGACTTCATCTCTTAGAGATTAAATGGGATGAAAATTAAATAAAAATAAATTAAAATTTTAATTAAATTCTGTTGCCAGATGAATAGTGCAAATATTTGTTATGTAAATGTAAAGGTGAAAATACACATTTTGAAGTTGCCACAATTTACTTGTCTATGAAATTGGCTCACCAATGTTAATGTTAAAAATAGTCTTTTTACATTTTCTCCAGTAAGATATTTTCCTGCCGCAGTCCCATCAATTGTAGTCAACTCGTATAGATTTCTATTTATGTATCACAGAGTGTGTTTTGTTGTCTTACAAGTTTTATTAATTGCAGAGATATGAATCTGTGTGTGCTTAAAGTCGAGAGTTCATTGACATACTTAGAGATTAAAAAAATTTTTTTTTTTACTTCACTTTCATTTGGCAAAAAAAGTATCTTTCTACTCAGCACATATTTTGTGATATGTACACATCTATGTCATAAAAGCACATTTTTATGTCAAATCATTAATCATTTGTGTGTATACACATACCATAATATATTTTTACCTGCACCCAAATTTAATACCATCTGTATTAACAACTATGCATACTCACTTATATATATAATTCATATTATGTGTCAATTTATAAATAATATTTTGGTGTTTCATAATTCTTTTGTAGTTTTTCGTGTAATTTTATAAATATTTATAATTATTCTAATTTATATTTTCTTTTATTTTTTCACTCATTTTTGTATTTTAATTCAATCGCGTAAAAATTCAATTTTACAGAGAGATAAGCACTTTGTATGAAATGAAGTGCACATAAGTTTCATTTTAATTGAAAACTGTAGATATTTCGGTGATACATGAATATTTTAGAAAAGCACTGTATTCACATGATGTGTGTGTGTTTCAGTGATTATGAGTGTATACAGTTAAATTAGTGAACCCAAAAATTTATAGAGGTAAAAGAAATTTCGATTTACATTTTATTTTTATCTCTATTTTTAAATAGTATTTGAACTGTGATCTAAATGGTCTCTAGAGTATCATGATTCGTTTTAGGTAACCAAGGATTTTTAGCTAATCAAGGATTCAGTAAGAACAATATATCTCGTTTTTGGATATATATTACACGTATTCTCCTCTACATTCATTTATAATGGCTAAAATATTATTAAAAACATCTCTCCCATAGTAATTCCTATTCATAGAAGTTCACATATATTAGATTTTGTTAAAATTGATTAAGGTAACGAATGCTAGGAGAGAAAAGTAGCAAAAATAAATAAACTTGCGGTTTTTATTATAATATTCTAGAGATTATCTTTCCAGTAAGGAGATGAGATGGTAGCTCTCAAGAGATCCGTTACCTTTGCCAGTCTTTCTGACAGGAATGACTGTGGCTTTTTTCCAGTCGAGTGGTATTCCATTTCTATGGATTCTGACTAATAGCAAGTCTTCAATCCAACACCTAAGCAATTGGATGAAAATTGGTGTCAGAGCTAGAAATTCAATATTGAACATGATCTATAAGCTCTCAAAGAATTTTGAGATTGATTATAATTAATTTTCAGTAAAACCCGTCACACGTTGGCAATACAGGAAACAAGATTGCTGATTCGCTGGCTAAGGCTGCCTCTTTGGAACCTTCATAATTTGATTTACCACCCACTTTAATGAGGTTTTTAATGAGAGTAAAAATAAAACGCTTATAGATGTCTGGAAGGTTCCACCTACTCATAATTGGTATTGTAGAAAACGCCCTGCTCTCGCCTTGCTTTTTAATGGAAATAGAGTCCAACACACTTGTATTTCAAGCTTCGTCAGTGATCACTTAAAGGGACTCAAATATGTGTAAAGTCAAAACACTTTTAATGTGTGCACACAATATGTAAAGCTGAACAGGCATCACCTGTGCATATCTTGAGCTGCTTGAATTTTAACTTGAATGAGGCATTTTAAAAGTCACTTATGTTTTTGGATTTCCTGGCTGTTGATGGACTTATGGAGTTGTTCTAGTTTTGGAATTAGACCATCTGAGATTAGCAACAACAACAGCTTTCCTGTAAGAAAGGAGAAAAATTCCAGATCCCTGGCTTAAAACAACACACAGTCAGTTTTGAACTAGTTTCATTTTTGGATTAAAGGGAAAAAATCTTTTTTATTTCATACTAATGCTTCAATCACCAATAAACTTTGCATACTTAAAATGTTTTTCAATATTTCTCTTTTGATACTAAATATAATTTTTTTTATCACAAATGTATATAATAAAAAGACTTGCGTCTCAAAATATTTTAGATTACTCTTTTGTTTTGTAATACATGCTAATTTTTTTGATAATATTGTTTTGTAGCATATCACTTTAAATTCATTCAAAATTCAAAACATCAAAATTCAACGAGATAAGTAATGCTAGAAGAATATTACTAAACCATGATCAGATATGACAATAATCAGAATATTACTGGACCATGATCACAGATATGACAATAATCAGAATATTACTGGACCATGATCAGATATGACAATAATCAGAATATTAATGGACCATGATCAGATATGACAATAATCAGAATATTACTGGACCATGATCAGATATGACAATAATCAGAATATTACTGGACCATGATCAGATATGACAATAATCAGAATATTACTGGACCATGATCAGATATGACAATAATCAGAATATTACTGGACCATGATCAGATATGACAATAATCAGAATATTACTGGACCATTTGTTAAATATTTTTCGATAAAAAAATAACCGATAGATGGTTTTCACTCGTCAAATTGAAATAGTTTGTAGGAATCAAGTGAAATCAAAGGACAATGAAATGGGAAAAACTATATTAAATAACATAATGAATTTTATTTTAAAGTAAAAAATGTTCAACATGACCACCAGGACACAGTACTACTAAGTGAGGCTCATATCCTCGCCTGTTACATCTGAGTGTAGTAAATTAACTTCCATTCTTGACACTCATCGAATTGCATCTTTCAATTTCATCAAAGTAGCTTGAGAGTTCTAGTAAACACGAAACTTTACGTAACTGCGCAACCACAGCTTAACTAATAAGATCTGGCGTAACATTGCATCGGAATAATTCTCGGTACCTAACACAGAGTTGGGACGTGTAGATAAAAGTAGCCGGTAGAGATTCTTTACAATTTGAAGCAGAGGCCAAGCAGAAGGTATGCCAATACTTGAGTGCTATTCCCAGAGATACCATTTCACTTGGAGGATCTTGCGACCCTGATCTCTTAAACGTACACAACCGTTTTTAGTGAACACGTCTGATCTTCTGTTAAGTAGGGGTTGAAACTCACTACTTACCAATAATGAAATTAATATAGGAGGAGAATGTCTTGAGGGACATGTAAGGTGGAATAAGTTGAACTCTGATTGATGCAAAATTTAAATAATGAAAGTGTTTAGAACAATGTTTTTGTTACTTATGACACTTGTACAAGTCAAGTTCGCTTTGCCGTTGGCTAAGCGAATTTAAGTCAGTGGGGGTCTATCTTTCGTTTAACCAGAGCATCGCAAAGGTGAAGCTTAGAACAATGTATTCATAACGAGGTCTGAGAGATGGAGCAAGTTTTCCAACCAGATACAATACAATGTTTTTCAATAATGAAGTATGCAGTGAAGCCATACCAAAGAGACACAAGAGGAGAAAGTATTAGTTTGTGTATACATGAAAATTTGAGATAGCTGAGATATCATCATGCAATAAATCACTCCAAATAACATCTAGCCATCATTGTGGAACACGTTTCCTTTGTGCAATCACACTTGATGTAAAATCTCGCCTTTCACCGTAACCTGCCGATAATAATTGAGAAGTACCTGTTGTATTTTTTTATGGAAAGATATAAGATTCTGTGTAGAGTAATTTAGACGGATGATTGTAGAATAACAGCTGTGAAAAAACTGCTGTCTCCTTTTGATTTCACTACTACCAAATCTTTAATCACACGAATAAGAGAACGTATTTCGCGCTTACAGGTCGTCCAACCCAATATCGTGAACTGTCCTCCTAACTTCTCGTTTCCTCAAAGCGTCGTGATAACTTCACTATTTCATTCAAGGGAATAAAGTTTTTATTCGTCTTGATTCCTTTCTCCGTGGGAAATTTTTGCAATGTAATGATAAAACTAAACGATAACATGAAACGATGTCGAATACTTGTAAAATAAATACTTCTTAATGATATACAAATTATAAAATTGTGTATTTCTTAAATGATAGATCCATTTCCAGCTTAGATTTTTTATGGCACACACAATCATGGTTTTCACAAAATTTCTAAGAATGATGCATAAACGGCATCTATGGCTATTTCTTCAGTCATTTTCTTAAATGGAAAAGGCTCGAATTTTTTTTATTATTAAATATACAACTAGAAATTGGTTTCTTAGAAAATTATTTATTTTATTAGAGTTTTTTATGTTTGCGCTATTTATATTGCTCCCTCAATTTATAAATATATACAGATGTCCGTGATAAAAGAGAACATTTAATCAAGAGAATGCCGAAGTGTACTTCTTAAATGACAAGTAAATGAAAAAAAATGCTTTTATTTTTCTTAAGAATATTCTCTAAAAAATCATTAGGTCAGCGGTTTTACCCTTGTGGACAAACAATCCTGGTAAATTAAGGAGTTCTACCGAATTTCAAAAAGTGGCATTCTCTCTCTCAAAATACTTTCAATTAGATATCATTTCTTTTTATTTAACTGAACAATTAAGATGTCAGTGGCAAGACCAAAAAAATATTTTTCCTATGGTTTTCTTTTTTATATAAAAATGCATAAATTTTTTTAATAATTTATTAAACCATTCAGTTTGTTTCATATAAATCCTCTTATGAGGTTTCTTTTTATATATATCCTTATAAAATTTTTGTTTCAATCTAATTTAGTTTACTTTGTAACCTTCAAAAAATAATTAAAATATAGTTTTACCATACTTCTGTATTATTATTTTTGATGTGCTATCAAAATAAAAATATTCATAACAATTATAATACACAAAAACAAATTCAAGAAAACGTTATTCATCATGATGGCCTTAACTGTTCGTTGCTCAATCACCTTTTTTGAAGAAAGAAGCTAATTCATTCTTGATTCTAAAGCGGGTTTCGAATGACAACAAGCATCCACCCTCAAAGAGAAAGTTCTCCAATTGCTGCTAGATTGACTGCCTGAGAGGCAAGTATTCATTTGCCAGTTCAGCTAAGTTAATTGCTTTTGATTTTAAAAGCATTTTCAATACTGGTTCATGTAAAATGAATCGCATTTATGAATTTTAGATTTAAAGTCATTAAACTTCATTTTCTTGAAAATTTCTCACAAGTTTCTTAGGTGTTATACATAACTTAATCCTAAATGAGATCACGTGTGACATTCAATGATAATGTATTTCTGAGTATTTGTATTTCTTAAGCAGATTATATCAGAAAATTCCTCCATTTATTTATTTTAGATTTAACTGTTAAATCATCTGTACATAGCTTAGAATCGAAACAGTTACTATTGACGTAACAGTCATTACTCTCTTTTAATATATATATATATATATATTTTCTCTTGAAAACTTTATCTCTAAAGATTTTTTTTATATAAAATTAAGCAATTATATAGCTTTTGTTTTTAAAAATGTCTCATATAATTTATATATTAAATCATAAATTACATTTTAATATTATTTTTTAATGTGAAATTTTATTAAATATAAATTGATTAAGAATTCTGTACAAAACGTGTGTGTGCGTAAGTGCAATGTATATTTTTAACATTTATTTTAAGATAAATTTATTTGGGAAAGAAGCTAATAATATAAAATTCAATCAACTAATGAAATAAAACTAAATAATTTCGGAAAAAATTTCTTAGAGGTAATAAAACATTTCCTTCTGGTAACCATGATTTCAATTACATACTTTCATTTAAAACTAAAAACAATTCAAACTATGACGAAGGAATGCATCTTGTATGAAAAGGAAAAGTACTTAAGTATTTCATTTTGCAGCATACAGAAAAGAAGAAGCAAAAACTGTGTGGCCAATCCTGATTTCGGATTCCTGAGAGTTCCTAGATTGTAAAACCTGAATAACAGAAAGTGAGAAAAAATCAAATTTATTCTTTATAAACAAAGAATAAATTATTATTCGTTTGACAGTCGTCCAGTCAAATGCAATGAATTTTAAAACAAAAATACAGCATTTGGACTATTTAGAAAGTGGTAATGAACCTAACCTCAATTGTCCATGAATGACTTATTCAAGATGGGATTACATTTTGTATTCAATAGTGAAATTAATATCTTATAATATTATCATATGATGCGGGTAAAATATATAGATTTATTTTGGAATAAATAGATTCGCTTTGTGTGAAAGAAATAATAAGTAAGAATGTAAATTATGTTACATAGTACATGTTCCAAGGTACTTAATATTTTGCTATCACATTATATTAAAGTATTACGAAATGAAAGCTGTTGAAAATTTTATCCTAAACAATTAATTGAAAGTGAGTTGTTGGAAAAGATGTTGGTTATTCTGGACAAGTGATCATTAGTTGTGTTGAGCAATGGAAATAATGCTTCCGTGTTTTGCATTCACGTGTTTTGATTATTTTTGAATTTCATTCTTCATAACTTTGATTATGGATCACTATCGATGACAATTGCCTGAAGGTAAATACACAATGAATGCTTAAAAAAAGTTTACAATAAATTCGAGTTTTTGAATCATATTTCCAACGTTCAAACCTCCCAACAAAAAGAATCGGACTTGATTCATTCGTAGTGATTATTAACAAACTTAGATTTAATGTAAACACACAATTTTTAAGTCAGTAAACTTATTGATAATTGGCTATTCAAAATAAAAGTGAGACAATCAGTCTCATTTTTTATTTTGAATAGGCATTGGTACAAATTTAGCGTATAAAGTCTATGTTAAATTTTCTAAATTTACTTTATTAACACAAGTGATGTTATAAAAATTATATCATGTATATATATTATTTAGTTTTCGTATCTAAATTTTCGAGTCACATGTTTAAGAGTTTTGAGATTTATTGCTAGTAATTATAAGATTTAAGAACAAAATACAAGCTTTAAAAATTTTAAATAAATCTAGATTAATATTTTAATTAGATATGCAAAATATTTTTATAAAACAAAGACATGTGAGAAAAGAGAAGAAGCTATATTAAATACCTCATACTTGTAGAAGAAATCATATTTTAATGAGAAGGAATTATAAAAGAGAAGTTGAAATAAAAATATGTTTTTTGCCCAACAAAAATTAAAAAATAAAATGGAGCATCTTCAAAATCATACACGCATATTAAAACTCTTGTTATCAAATCAATCTAATGAAAAATCAGTTGAAAATTAATAAATTCATTTTTATAGCATGTTTTCATAAATATCTCCATTTTCTAATTTACATAGGAACTCAACTGTAAACCATGACTTTTGATAATTAAATGATAGTATGATTAAACAAATTAATAAATACTCAAAGTAATTATATGAATAATATAAAACCAACTATATTAACTTACCATTTACGAATAAGTTTGTTATAATAATCAAGTTAAAAGAAATATTAAATTATAGCATCATAACAGATGTAACAAAAATAAAACTGGGCCATAAAATTAATAAGTACTATGCTATAGAAAAAGAAAAAGATACAACGATCCAGACATTTTCATTAATCATTTCTCATTAAGCTAATAATTCATATTAACTGAGAATAATAAATAAAAGTAATTTCATCACACACACACTGAAATTACCTTTGTTAATAAATTCATCACAATTTTCTATAGCCTAAAGTTAAATGCACACATTGGAATGTGGAATAATTTTGGACACAATATTAATTTAAGTGCTCCAAATTAATGATATTGGGGTATCTCTTAATATTTTATTAGTATTATATTATTCCGCATTTGTATGTTTTTTAACACATATTTTTTTCGAAGGGAACAAATGAATCTGGATTTTGTTTCATTCGCTTTGACAACAGAAATATATTTTTAGCTATTATGTAATTAGCTTAATTAGAAATTACAAACAGTCCATAATTAAAGTAATTAAACATAAGTTATTCAAATGATTTGAAAATTAACAGCAAAGAAAATTTTTAGCATTATCCAGAAATATTTCTGATTGACATTCGTTGAACTAAAACACATTTTCAAATTGCTTTTTCTCCTTTCGATAAAATAATTACTCCATACATCTAGTTATAATTTGAGCGTAGTGTTATTTTTAGATCATAATAATGATTAACATTTAAATGTTAATGTACAATATCAAAAATCATTTCTTTTTTTTATATTTTAGACTGAAACACACAACAAAATACATTTCAATAATTTTTTACCAATCTGTTATACATGCAAATTTTAAATTATGTTATATTTATTACAATAATATAATACAAATTAATTAATCAAAGCAATTTAAAGTTTTGATCTAAAAGTTAAAATTTGAATCATTATATTTCAGACACAAATCATTCATAATATCGATGTGTTCATTATTATCGATTATGTAACAATAATATTCATTAAATATCAGTATTATAGAATACACGATATAATATATTTTGCAAGTATTAAAACATAAGAATTATCAATAATGACTTAATTTTGTTGGATGACCAATAGATTTGATAACTTGAAAAAAAATTGCTTGCAATAACAAAATAATGAAAGAAAATGAAATCTTTCTGTAAATAAGAATTTTTAAGTGTAAAACACTTATATGAACTAATTTACTTTTCATGAAAATTATAAGTATTTTATTAGTTAAAATTAAAAGTGCTTAATTTTTAACTTCGGTATTTCTAAATGTACAATCATATATTCTTAAAGTTTGTTTTCTCGTGTGATAATAGTTAATTTCTATCTATATATGACAATGGATTATATATAATATTGATATAATATATTTTAAGTCATGAAGGGTAGTATTTTTGAACAAAATAAGTTTTTAATAAAATTTGACTTGTAGAAAGATAATTTTATTTTTTTCTATATTAGGTATTTGATCTATAAAAAAGAAATTTTTATAGATCAAATACCTAATATAGAAACTATACAAAGACAATATACTATAAAAGATATTATAGTAGAGATTATGTTTGAAATTTACAAAGTATTTCTTCAGAAAGCAGTTATCAATTTCAAACGCAAATAAATATATATATTTAATGATAATCTTTCGTATAAATATCTTAAAGTATGCAAAATTCATATCACATTGGTTTTAAATGATTTAGATTCAAATATTTCCTGTAGTTAAATTTTATTTATATTTCTCATTTATGCAGTTTTTGCATTTTACATTGAAATTATTTTCTCGCCATGTTATATTATTTTTAGAAATTCAATTACGATATGCATTTTTAGTTCCTTATTTCATTTTACATAAATCGCCTTTAAATTTATTTCACTTGTGTTGCTGATAAGGGAAAAAGGAGGGAATTTTTTGAAGGCTATTTACATAAATTGCTTGCAAAATAACTAGTTTACTTTTTCTTTATAGGGAATTTAATAATTTATGGCGAAATCTAAATGGCACAGTTCCCTAATAAAAGTATTGAATTTTGCCTAATCAGTGGAGGAAAATTTGTTGAGTTATTCCATCTTGTCATTTTACTAGAGTTTAAGCAAGTGAAATCAAACATTTCTATAATATCATAAACGGAAAAGAATTCTGGGTTTACCCCAATAAGTTTGAACTGTGGAAAAGAATTCCTCTTCTGAAATTCTGTTTTTTTAAATCTATGCCAAATATGATGTCTTATAAAAAAATAGTTTCATTTAAAAGAAAAGATTTAAATTATGAGACTTAGAGACAGGAAAAACAACAAAAAGTGCAATTGTATTTAAAATTTTACTTTGCTACACGTTTTCGGCATATATATTCTTTCAAAAAGTATAAATGAAGTTTTAATGCATTTCATATTTCTTTACAATTGGACAAATGCTTTTATTAAAACATGTTTTAAATTTTCTTATTTCTATAAAGTATTTTTAATTTCTCGCATAAATACTTTATCTTTGAAAACTTATCAGTTTTTGTATAATAAATTAAAGGAAATTTTTCTCATAATGCCAATTTACTGGTGTATCTTACGCGCTGAATAAATTATGTAATTTTATTGTGATCTTGAAATGTAACTTTCTATTCCGTGGAAGTGATAAAATAATTGATTAATTTATGAATCAGTTTAACTGTTCATGCATTAATTTCTAAGACTCGCTTGCAATATGCGTACCATCATTAAGTTTCTATTTTGACTATGGCTTTTAAATACTAAGCATAAGACCATACGACTCAAAGTAAAAGTTTGCAATAATAAATTAAATAACAATGAAAAATTGTAAAAATCCTGTTTTGTTGGATTTGATATAATTTTGTCATGTCATACATGACATGTATGACATGACATTGATTATGTAAGAAAATATTTTCATGTCATACATGAAAATATTTTCTTACATAATCAATCACTTTACAATTATAACACATGTGTTCAAAAACCATGAAAATAAAGGGTGGGAAGAGGCTTAAGCCAAATGCTTAAATAGATATAATTTTAAAACAATAAAATTTTGAAGTTTAATAGTTTAGATGAAATTGTGTTGCTTAATTAAATGGACTCTAGTTTATAATTAGTATTCTATTAAAACTTGGGCTTGACACACTGTTTTGCAGTGACCTCATGTCTTTCTCTTTTTTGAAGCTTTCATGCGATGGGGTCTGTTGAACTTGGTTTGGACCTTCGGTGCAGGAAAATTTCATGTACCAAAAGACTGAGTGACTACAAATAAACTCTTTCATGAATGTTTAGAAAAACGTGTATTGATTTTAGAAATATACATTACAATAATTCAATTTCATTTTTAATTGTGAAATCTTAATAATCAAACCAATATTTATTAATGAATATAACATATTAGAAAAGTAATAACATAGAATAAATAAGGACATAGTAGGAAAGGAACTTTATTTGAATCAAATAGAAAAGAAAAAGGATTTTGAAAGCAAATTGCATAAGCAGCGCCTAATATCATTAAAACTTCTACTGCTTAGATATTTGAAAAATATTTAAAATTTCCCTTATCATGATTTTTATATTTAAAAAGTGGACTTCCGAAGTGTGTTCTTAAGTTGATACTGTAAAAGTACCGTTTGGTTCCATACTACAACTAAAAAGGTATTATGATACTCCTTACTTCTCATTTTATTTCAATTTATTGCAAATAAATAATCTTTACATCCGGAAAAAAAAATTTCTTTAACGGTTAAAATGTATTACCCAACGCTAAAGAAAATCGGTATGTTTAAAGTTTATTTTTCGCTGCTTCATGGAAGAATTCAGAAGAAGCTCTTTGTTAATCTCTATTTTAAGAAAGACTGTGTTCAGCACCGGGGCACTGACTTTTAACAAAACTTCTCTCTCAGACAAACATTTGAAATGCCGAGCTTCACTCCTACGAGTCACACAAACTTAGGATGAAACTTCTTTTGATTACATTTCTCTAGAATACAAATGATTAGTACAAAAATTCTTTTTAATTTTATTTTTTAGTGTTTTTTATTGATAATCATTTTGTTAATATGATTTTTAAATGCATTCTCAGTATCTTGTCCACATATTTTTTTTAAATGTAATGTTTTAAGTGTACGAAGGAATACGTTATGCTATTTATGAAAAAAATTTACTAAAAAATGATAAAAATGTATTGAGAAGGAAAATGTAAATTAAATTTACAAAACATCAAAATTATATAAAATTTAAATCGTAAACTAAAAACCTAAAAACAAATTATAGAATATTCTTAATTCCTACATTCCTACAAATATATGAATTTGTAGAATGTTCTCGATGCAATTTATATATATATATATATATATATATATATATATATATATATATATATATATATATATATATATATATATATATATATATATATATATATATATATAACATAACGTATGTCAAACTATATTAAAAATACAGAACTTCTTATAATTTAAAAGTAACACTGTTTATGGTAGTTACTTCTAAATAACAGCAATCTCTCAGTGGAATTCATCATTATTCTGCCATTTGCTTATTGAAAATACTCAAATCTTTTTATGCGAGCCATCCCTAATCAATAGAAACAGTTGAACTATACTGAGGGTGACAATTGTGCTGAGGTATCATCTTTAATTAAATATAAAATATATATATTATTTAATTAATGACAAAACTAAACTCATTTAAATAAAATGTAATTGAGATAATGCAATTCTATGACCGATGCAGCTTAATTTATTAAAACTAAATCAACTGTGATAGTTCAAGAGCCAATTTAGAGAAATTGTAATTACTACTAAAATATTTGAGAGTATTCATACGTGCAAACCTTTTGGTACACAAAGCATCAATACAACATTTGTGTAATGTTTTCATGTTGTGGTCATCTAAAAAATAAGTTAAAAAATTTAAAATGTTATGGAAATCGCAAAATATATTCAAATCTTGAAATTATGATTCAATAAATTGAAACTTAATCGTAAATTAAGACATTTTAGTTTTCTTTTCAAATTAAAACATTTGAGTTAAAATTGTTAATTGTTGTTTGATGTGTCAAAGATGTAAATTAAAAAAAAAGTGTGATTAGTAAAGTGTGAGTTCTTTTAAATGTTTTTCAATATATACTATTTATCTTATATCTTTGATAATGTTTGTTTCCCTATAAAAAATTTGGGGAAAAATGCTGATTCTAATTAGATGCATTTTATTTTAACTTTTACTGAATTAATTCTTTTATGTAACAATTATAGCATAAAAAATTATATATATTTAATTATAGTATAAAAATATATTTAAAAATTATAAAATATATAAAAAATATAACTATTATAATAATTTCCTATAAAAATTATATAACATGGTAAGATCAAAAGTTATATTTTTATATATATTAAAGCTTTCTTGAACAAGAGAAAAATATTTTTATTTTAAAATCCTTTACTTTTTGAATAATTTTATATAATATTTCTATATAAAACAATAGTTTCTTACTAGCAATTATGAAATACTTTAAACTTTAAATACTGCTAAGAGAACCTAGACGGTTAAAGAAAGAAATTATCAAATTTGTTAGAGAAAATTACCTTTAACTAAATCACTCTTAAGATTAATCAATTTCTGAAATTTGGAAAAAATAAGAATTATATATTCATTTTTACTTAACACAACTTTCAAAATATTTTTGTAACGTAGATGGATTTTTATAATTTGGAACAAAAGATATTTAATTCACGTACAATTTTTTTTATATTAACCAATTTTAAAAATTGCGGAACGAATTTTTTAAACATTGATAAAATATATAAATGCTGTTATGCATATAACTTTTATTTATATCCACCCATTTTTGTCATCCTTAACAAATTAAACAATTTTTCTTCTGAAAAAATATAAATTCATTTTTTATATTATTAAAGTGGAATCGCATTTTCTTTAAATAAATTAAAAATTGTAGAAAGGTGAATAACATCACTTTTTCCAAAATAAAACAAAATTCTGATTTAATCACTCCATTTATTTGTAATTAACACAGAATTATATACTTATTTTCTAATGTATTTTTGAAAAATAAGAATAAAATACTAATTTAGTGGCTAATCATTTTCAATTTATTCACGTACTATTTAAAATTTGTTATAACAAAAGTATATAGTTAATGTTTTTAATAAATTATGAATTTAAAAAAAACATAAAAATAAAAGGAATTTTTCAGTTTGTACTGTTCTAAAAATTATTATTTCATTTCAATTATAATTAAGATAATTATATATTATTCACACTGTCACAAAACATATATGCTTATATAATGATGTGTCATTCAATTTATCAAATATGTTATGAACATTCAACTGAAAATATATATTATATGATAAGTAAAAATATTTACAATATCTTTTCCTCAAAAGCTTAAAAAATAATACTATTTAATAAACTGAGATTATTTTAAGTTTACCTTCTTAGAAGCACCGCTGCATAAATCTGATTTCAATTAAGAGGTAACTATAATTCATTAATAAATACTTATTATTTGAAAATGCATAAAATAATGAGTAATAAATTCACTTATCCATGATAAATAACTTTATTTATAGACAATTTTATAAGTAGTAAAGTCTTAAAATATTTGTTAATATTTTTTACTCTAGAACATTGATATCAATGTCTTAAGAGTTTTATGAAGATGGAGTTATACAATAAATATATTGGACCAATAATTCATTTTATATGTTTCAAATTGCAAGATCTTTCTAACAATTTAGTAGAAATAGATTTTTATGGATCACTAATTTATAGTTAGCGTCTTATGGTATTAAATTGTGTAAGCTTGTGCATATTTTCTTCTATTATTGATGTGGAGAAAGAATGAATGTATTTACTTTAATTGCTTGGAAAATTTTCTAGCCGTGTTCTTTTTGTGGTTTGTTTCGTACGTGAAATTAAATTCAATGAAGCAGGGGGAGCAAAACAGAGTAATTGAAATCTAATATAAAATAATTTTGCTTGCCTAACCTTTTTTTTTAATCGATATTTTTCTTTTCTTCTCAAATACCTTTTCGAGGATTCTTCTGTAGGAAAAATTAGTTCAATTAAAATTTTTAAGGATTAAAAAAATATTTACTCTAACATATTGTTCGATTCATTATAAGTATATAATTTTAAAATAAGGATATATATATATATATATATATATATATATATATATATATATATATATATATATATATATATATATTATTTCCCATAACTTATAAAAATTGGTTTTTCCATTAAGAAATTCTTGGAATACTATTACAAAGTATAATATATTTTTAAAAGTGTAATCCAATGACTCAATAGAATTTATTTTCAGTCATTATATTTCTATTGATTATTGCTTAAAAAAAGTAGTGATTATTCTATTGATAAATATTTAAAAATTACTCCTAGTAAAACAGTTTCTGTTTTGATATAAAGTTTTTGGGTTTGATAATGAAATGGTATATATTTTTTAAATAAAATAAAATAACTTTTGAGCATTGTTTCTAATGGATAATTGGACTTAATAATACTCTAATAATTGGACTTAATAATATCTCATGAGGAGAAAAAGTTTAAAAAAATAAAAGGAAAATTATTTGAAATTTGCTAAAAAAGTTATTTTGTTAAAATTAATCAATTATTAGTCTATAAATATTAGATATCAATCTACGTTACTTTAATATGTCATAAGTTCGGAGCTTAACAAGTTTTATTTTCGTAACTACAAATTAATTAACAATTCATTTCGGATGTGTAGAAAACCATGGAACTTAATATACTTTGCCAAAATAAATTTTCGGCCGATTGATCATTATATAAAAGAATTTTATAACTATAATTAAGTATTTTTATTGTAATATCACATGACGCATTTTTAAAATGTTACATCACGAAAAATCGAATGCCTTCTAAGTGATCAATAATTGAATTTTAATTTTTTTCTGCAATATGATTATATTTAAAAAAAAATTTAACTATACAAAAAAAAATTTTACGCATAATATTTTCAGAATAGGAAAATTCTGCGTACATAGAATAAAAAGAAGTAATTAATTTCTGGAAACCAGTATCAGAAAGTAAAAAAAAATATATAGAACGTATTAAAAATTAACCATTATAATATGATAATAAAAGTCAGCTCTTTTATCTATCCAAGGGCATCAAGTGCATATAAACACAGAAAAATGCATTATTTTTATCAATAATGCGCTTGCATTTAAATATGATTATAAGCATACTGCACTCAATTCAATAGTTTTCTTCGTTATGAAGAAACTATAAAATTCAAAGTGTTTTAATTTTATGGTATTAAACCACATTATATACATCTTACGAATGTATTTATAAAAATGTTTAGATGAAAGATAATTCAAATGTCAGAGTATATATTTTTTTAAAATATTTCGGACAACGTTTAAAATAATTTGTTGAAGTGCTACATTCTCATACTCTAATGACATCGTTACTGAATCACTCCTTCTTAAGAATTGAAAAATGTAGGTGTATCGGATACTTAAATACGTAACATTCACAATATTTGCATGGCAACGAGGATATCAAAAATATTATTTTGGTAAATTAATTATGTTAATATAAGTTCAATGGCTGTCAACGTAATACTGGTTTCCTAAATAGCACAATATTCCAAAATTTAGATCAAATCTATTGTAATTTGAGAAAAGATAACAATATAGTAAATGTAGGTAATAGATGTATTCACTCACAAAAGCATATGAAAATCATTAAAATTAGAATAATTAAATTATGAAAAAATTTCTCATATTCAGGAACTATACGATGATGCTATATTTAAATTACTGACAAAATATTATTTATTAATAGTTTTTTTTTTAGTACATTGCTATTGAAATTTAATAAAAAGCTTCAAACTTTCTAATATGAGGGCTACAAATTAAATATTTACCAAATTTTGTGCATAATATTCCTCCCCCCCTAAAAAAACAAGATACATTTGTGAAGAAAATGTAATTCACATTTTCACTGATAGGCGAGATAAAGGAACTTAATTATACAATATCTGCATGATAAGAGTAGATATAGTTATTTGAGGGAGTAATAAAAGGAGGTTATTTCCTATTTGTGATACCTTAACTAAAAAGAACTAGTTTTGATAGATCCCGAAATACTAATCAAACTTTTTTTATCAACTACACAAAGCTTTTAAATAACGTAAGATAATATTCAGAGAAAAATATTCTCAAGATATTCTCTGATGGTTATAACATTACTGCAAGCAATGCTTTTTCATTTATATTTTCATTTTATCGTAAATTTTCAGTAATAGAATGTTAAATGAAACAGGAATATTTGTCGTAAAATCTGGATGCTGTCGCAATCAAACTGAAATTCGAAAATCAAAGAAATTCTGCTTTATAGTAAGGAAGAAGAAGAAGAAAAAAAGCGTATATTAATAAAAATGTGCTCAATTTATCATGAGATCTGAATTTGAAACATTACTTTGAACAGAAAGATTTTTATAAACGTTTCGAGTTTTACTTTTATGAGACACACTCTAAAACTGTTTTCTTTTGTTGTATGGTAGGAAATAATTATTAAAATCTGGTCCTTCCTTTGCTTGGAGCGATTGTAACATTATGAGCAATAATATTATTAAAGGATAATTATAGCATGAGCATTAAATAAGGAATTTTCGAGCAGCTAAAGGCTCTAGTTCAGACTCACTAAGATCTCGTGACAGAACTGAATTTAATTGAATGCCTGAATTTCGGTGCCAGTTACTGTTGTACAGAGGGAGAGACTGTTGTGTATTTGTTCTTTTGCATTCACACATTTGTTGCGGCTGGGTGCTAGAAGTCTTGTTGGCAAATATTTTGTAACTTACCAATACGGCTCATTGCCTATGAAAGACCTTCTCGAAAAGCATGAAGACATAATGAATGTTAAGAAACTTAACAATAATTTTTTGCCATTAAACATTCCATTAATCACTGTAAAGGGCTGTAGGTATGTTAATAAACCTATAAGTTATAATTTCCTTCTATGAACAGAAGAGCTGCTTTGTAAGGCATTAATTTTAATCTTGCACATCACTATCCCTGTACAAATTGTGCTGCATGCAAATTTTCCCCAAAACTGTGAAAATTCCTCTCTGAAAAATAATATGCATCCTACGTTAAGAATCTTCATAGCAATCTTCGATTATATCTTAGTAGATAATTTTCAACATGAGGGATTGTCTGCTTCCCATTTATTATATGCCCCAATGATTTTTAGCTCTGGGGTTATAAAAACAGCTGTTTATGTTACACAGATATTCTCAGAATTTTCTATGTAAGATAAAGTTATAACACTTTGTACGACAGATTTTCACAAATAAAACTCGTTTTATTGTATCTTCGAATTCTTACAGCACTAAATATAATTTTTGAGATAAGTGATGTAGAATTATACCTTACTATATCTAACATGTTGTAGTTTCCGACTGTTGCATTGATTTTAATTTTTTCTACTTTATTTTCTTTAAAATTGTGAAAGCAGTAGGCTTCATATTAATTTTTAACGTCGTTTTCATAAGTTGAAGCTTAATATGTTATTTCAGTCAAATAAGAGTGCACTTACTCTTATATTTATTATTATTTTTTGAAATGCATAGTAGATTTATACTGTATTATTCTCAATCGATAGAACTAGAAATTTTTGTCCTATTTTTTTATCTCTTCAAAATTTTAGGAAATGCATTTTTAAGAAATCATATTTGTTCATTTTTACTGATATTTTCTTGTAGATTTTTGCATCTGATGAAACCTGGCTCTTATTTAGTTTTATCAGAAAATCAATTTGAAAATATCCAAGAAATTATCAGTATAAATGTATAAACATGTATCATGGATTAGTTTTTTACCACTCTGAATGCTGAAAGAATTTTTAAATCCAGCTTCTATGGTTTCTCGTGATTTTTCATAATAGTTGACAACAATGTTTATTTCTCTTTAAGGAAGCAACTTATTTTGTGATTCGCTTGAAAAATTATATTGTAAAGTAAATACACATTAAATACATATAAAATATTTTAATAGTTTAAAAATACTTCATTCCAGAATAATACTTTAAATCTTTTCAAGAATATTAGTTAAACAAAGAGAGGCATTATCATCCTGTAAGCAGAAATTTGAATCTATTGCTACTCAAAGGCTTCTAAAATTGCTTAAGTTCTTCATCCAGTATAGTTCGTGGAAAACTGTTTTGATGATTGTGCAGTTCCCTGGATTATATTCCATTAAATCAACTCCTACTTAATGAATTATTTGTACTTGGGTGGACAGATGATATCTCAACTTGAGTGCATGTCTTGATTCTTTAACATCATTAAAAGCTTTGCATTTATTTATTGGATATTAACGAGTCGAGCAATTCATAGGAATTACGGCTATGAGATTAATGCTATCGCAAAAGATAAACTGTCAGACGAATTGCAAGAATGTAAGTCATCTGTGTATATATTTTTGCAAGGATTTGAGTCAGTACTATTAACGTATTGAACACACATAGAACTTTATCGTTTATATTGATCTATTTTAGAAAATCAAATACGGGGTATAACAGTATTGATAGATATAGTCTTATTGAGTGACATTGGAATACTGAGCATGACTACTCTAGAATGTGCAAGTCAAATCTGCCTAGTTACTAAAGTGACTTTTAGATTGTTGCAAGTAATAGCAAATCATGTTTCCTAAAACTTCTAAAAATACTAACTTAATTGAATTTTCATAACCGTTTAGTGGTTAATAGCAACAGAGTAAACTTTTTAAGTTCCATTCCCCATTAAAGCTGGCTAAGAGTCACACATAATTTTGTAATTTTTTTTTTTAAACGCAAATGTCATAACAATTTTATGAAAGCTGTTAGCCTTTTAATACATTTTTTTCTAACTAATTAGAATAAATTTTCATCGAAATAATACATAAAAAGCATTGAAAATCTGTATTTCAGTAATTTCAATGATTCAAATTTACATTACCACAAAGTTGCTCATTAGCAATTATAGATATTTCAAGATCTTATAGCATATTATAATAATTTTTGCACTCGTAACAAATTCTAGATATTCCATTTACAAAACGAACCAAGGAAAAAAATTGGTAAAAATGAACTGTAAAACATTAACAGCCTCTTAACACAGAATTATAAAATTCATTCGTACATTCAACGAAAGTAAACTACAAAATATGCATTCTATTCTTAAATTTAATAGTACTTAAATTCATTAGTATTTTTGATATTTATTTTTTTTAATAATTTTGAAGTTTGTTTTCATGAATTTTGTATTTATACTGCATACGAAATTCATGAAAAAAAAATTATATATATATATATACTTTCACATTTTTCATCTCGTAAATTTTAAATAAACAAAAATGTATTTTTTTTAAATAAATCAATAAATGATTTTCTTATTAAAGTATTTCATTTCTCTTTTTAAAACATTTTCTTATTTTTGATAAATAAAAGATTTTTTATTTAATTATTTATCAAAGATAAAAATGAAAAGTTTAAAAAAGAGAAATAAATACGTGAAATAATGTGGAATTTTTGAAAATAAATTTAATTTTCTTAATTATTTTTTTCAAAAATACCCATTATTTCATATTACGGTTTTATTTTGACGCATTTTATTCTTTTTGGTAAATAATATATATATATATATATATATATATATATATATATATATATATATATATATATATATATATATATATATATATATATATATATATATATATATATATATATATATATATATATATATATATATATATATATATATATATATATATATATATTTGCATTAATAAAAAAATATTTTACTGAAAATATTAATAGTATTACCATTATTATATTTAATTTTATTTATACAGATATATCTGAATATATTTTGAAATACTAAAGAAATGTTAAATGGTAGATATGCATTTAAATTTTTTTTTATTCACAGTTTTTAAAATTCACCTTTCTTATACTTTTCATATTCATTTTTTAAGATGCTCATATGCGTCAATATTTTTTTTATCTTAGTTATTTATTATCTAGTCAAATGAATATGAGAAATAAGTTTATAAGTTTGTATTGAAATATAAAAAAAAGATTATTCTCTATTTAAGGTGCTTTTTTTATATTTAAAACTTTGTTTGCAATTGCACAAATTGCAATATATATATATATATATATATATATATATATATATATATATATATATATATATATATATATATATATATATATATATATATATATATAATTTTATTAATTGAGCAATTCTCACATGGTGAGTGTATGCAATAACTTCACCTGAAAACTGGAATTCTTACTTAATATTCTGAATCAGTCATATATTCGATCGCAATATTTAGACTTGAACCCAAAAGGGCTTTCCGAACTTTTAGTTTTCGTGACTTGGCTGTTTAAGTAACTCTTTGCCGCGTGTCTGATTTTAAAACTTAACGAATCTTACCATTTAAAAAAATTTTAACTAAAACTGTTACAAATAGATAAATATACAAAAGATGCATTAATTATTTTGAAATGCTAATGTATTTTATTTAATTGGAAATTTGTGATTTTGATTAAAATTTCTAAACATTTTTTGGTTTCTTCTATTATTAGTCAATTTTATGCACATTCTCTAGGAAAAGGAAACACTAATGCCATATTTACTGTTAATTTTTTTCATTTTCATTTTGTGTTTCGTATCATTATCACATATAGAGATAGTTAAATTAAACAATTTATAATTATTTCAAAGATATAGCTATATAAATGAACATTCGTAAGACTAATAATTTTTAACTATAGTTTCAATCCAAAATCTTAAAAGATGCGTAAATTAAACTAAACTTTGAGCTTATATTTGCATTGTTAACAGTCATTTATGCATTTAAAACATGAAGAATTAATCAAAGTCAGTTCTATTAATCTATCCACAATAAAATAATTAGAATATATATATAGTTTTACATAGCTGATAGAAAGTATCTAATATCATGATACAAAATATAGTTATATTTAAGCATTTATAAGGCTTACAATGATACTTAAGTATATATCTATGTAGTATGAGGACTTAAATATGCACCTGAAAAAATAACCTGCACTTTTGTATCGTTTAATAAGGTTTATACTAGCCACATTTTCAAACAAGATCATGATAAATTAAGTGAATATGAATTAAACTTACCAATTGTAGTTATTACAGTGATGCAATACAGCAAGGCTCCAGAGAAGGACCATTGCAGTTCTATGTCTGTACTTTCCTTGCCGTCATAGCCTTCATTTTT